>VYWZ01000807.1:0-12640 GCA_008711595.1 Fusarium xyrophilum | reverse complement strand
TAAAGATAAATTATCATGAGGTTATATGACCCCATGTGATTGCATATAGTCCCTACCTTTCCTTAGGTAAGCGCTATAGTAATTGAACCTGGTAAATTGAATAATCCTAAATTCTACTAACGGGCCTGTACGGGGGGAGTAAGCCTAGTACGAAATGAATTTTGGCACGCTGAGCCCTATCGCCTTCCGTAGTAACCCTAGATTAGGCTCCGGTAGCTAACAAGACTCCACTCACGCACCTAGTTGGCAATCAGCAGTTTGATAATTAGTCGTTGGATTTGGCAGAATGCTGCATCGCGCCCTGACGTCAAAAGTACGCCGAGTTATATGACAGACGCCTGTTGGTAGATCTCGCCACTGCGACCTTCGCTTGTTCACTCTACGAAGTAAGGTAAGGTCGTTCGTCATAATAAACCCATCTTGTTTATCCCCTGATTCAAATTGCCGAGTCGTTAAAAATAGTCTCATAGTCTTTCTCGCGCTAGTCAATGGTGTGCAATCGTGTACTTTCAAGTGAGGGCACTGCTTTGTATTGTCATAAGGCTGGAGGTTGATCGTATGTTAAAGGAAAACCGAGCTCTAGCTCTATTCCACTCAAACCTTTTCAGCCTCGACTAGGCTAATCCGTCAGACAGATACCGACACGTTTTTAGTCGCCAAGATTCCTCACATCAGTACCATTGCAGAAATCTTCTTGGTCATCCATATCAGGGACTGAATCGTGTATGTTACTGGCATGAGACCCTGAATTGTAGTCTCCATCGTGGTAGTTTCGATGGCGGTAGTTCTCAAAGTGCTCTTGTATTGAGAGGTCCAGTACATCGTCCAGCGAATATTCCTCATGTTGGAGCTGAGAGACATCGATTTTCTGTTGTCCCATAGATCCCGTTACTGTGCTTGGATTCTCTGCTGGTATTATATTGAACTGGGTCGAACTGGAGGAGATGCCGAACTTACTCCTCGTCGAATATCCTTGAGGTTGAAAATTGGGAGTATCGAGATCCTGATGTTTTATCGAGCTTACCGGCATGCCAGAAGCATCCACAGGCGTTATGCTAGGTCCAGACGAGTTGTAGAGCAGTTGCACGCTAGTATTATGTGGTGGCTGCTGATAAAATGAACTTTGGGTCCAATTATCAGGGGTTGGCTCGGCGCGAGATTGTTGCGGCTGTCCCAGATTTTGGCTTTGGCTATGGAGGTGAGTGACGTAGAAATAACTTTGCTGGCGGGACTACTTACTGACTCGTCTGTGCAGGCTGAAGATTGGGGGCCTGTGGTCGTGATGCATACTGGGTCACTTGTTGCTGATGAGCAAGAGTTCCGTTATCATGTAGTTGCGAATGAGGAGCCTCTGGTAAAGCCTGCCGAGGTCTCTTGCGCTGCCCATGAGATTGAGTTTCATTTCGAGTGGCCTGCAGGTTGGAGTCCCGTCGCGGTAGTTGCTGTGAATTCGCATTTTGCTGTTTAGCAGCATATGTGTCTTGACGGAACCGTAGATCGGGAAGTAGTCTTGGCAGTGACCGGTATCTTGCAGCTTGTAGTTCATCTTGATACCCGCCAAAAACGAACTGTGTATCGCTAGGCACTATTGGCGCGGGCCTTGCGACGTTCAGTTGCGAGGTTAGAGCTCTGTCGCAACCATTCCCGGTGGGGTTGTGAGTCGTGTATATGGTGTCAAGGACAAGATCCCGAGAGCCAGTATTCAGTCCTGCGATTCGAGCCTTTGCTGTAAGGTGAGGAACCGCCATCTCTACAAAGCGAGTCCTTGGCATTTCCATGCCCGGGTATAAGAAGTCCTAAAGGTTATACCATGCTGTCCCGGCATCTAGACCCACGGTATCGGCCTCCCGGCATCGTGTCAGCTCTGAGATGAGCAGAACGCCTGATTCTCCCGCGGTAGTAGAGACACATTGCGACTGATCATGCCGGCCACCATTCGTTTTTTCCGGGATGTCCTCGCGGCAATTCGGGCAAGTCAAAGGAGGAAGCTTGATGTTGGCTCGGTGGCACGATTGGAGATGATTCCACAAACCCGTCATTGTTTTCAAAGGCAGGTTGGCACATTTGTAAACCCGGATGCTATGGTATTTGTGAAACGGGCATTCTATGAATTCCGGGGGTTTCTCAACATGAGGATATCGGGGTTTGCTCGAATACTCCATGGGGGCATCAAGAATGTGTAATAATTCTGTGGTGTGCGTTCTGAAGCAATGACTATGAAGAAGAAGAAGAGCCAAAGGATTTCGCTGGCAAGGTAAGGGTTTGGTATGGTACCATTGGCCAGGACAATTCCTTCCTCAACGTGGATGAACAAATAAAAGGATGAGGAAAGAGAAAGCTTGAGGGCGTTCGCTCACGCCCAAGGAAGGAACTTAATGACGACAAGCGATAGACATTTGACCACATATCGAGACAAACTACCTTACCTGACCTTACTTTATAGAGTGAATGGGCAATCTGAATCAGGCGATAAACAAGATACGTTTATTATGAACCAGAACTTCCAGCAACCGGACGCAATGTTCTCTTAGTTGGCCATTCCTCACGCAACAATACCAATCAGTAGCCCCGGCTCCATGAAGGCATCACTTTGTAGAAACAGTGTTGAGCTCATTGAAAGAAAGCTCAGGCTACTCACCATGATCAAGCAGCACAGCTGGATCAAAGATACAAAAGATCAGAATAGTAACTGCGATACAAACACCATCGAGACCAATAAAATACCCCTCAGTCTTGATCAACTTTCCATCCCAACCCTCAAGGAGTTCGACCGTTCGATAGATGCATCGGATGTATACAAACATGACGGATATGACAGTGGCGTATATGACGAAACGTTGACCCTTGGCGAGTTCAAGGCCTCGTGTTCTCAAGACAAAGATTGCAAACAAAATGCAAAAGCCAGTCATGCTGACGAGTTGGAAGATGATACTAGATACCATAAGGTTGGCGCCTGGCTTGGTATCTTTGCCCTTGTTCGCTGCCCCGAAGCAAGACCGTTAAGAGCCGGGACATTAACGACGAGGAAGATCCAGAGATAAAGCTTGGGTCTTGTGACAGAGTATTGAGGGCCCACCGCCTTAATGAGATATCCCAATGTGACGTAAACGGTGGCAGCGACAAAAATGGGAGCGACGACTAGGGTAGTAATCTGGAGAGGGAAAGCAATCTTGTTGTACGCGCATTTCGACGACCAAGTACGGCCAGTCCAGCCGATGAGTTCGATGTACGAAGAGATTGCTAGCAGGTACGAAGTGGCTTTTCGCTTCTGGAACGATCGAACGATGTGATAAATCCCCGTGGCGGCGAAAATAAGGCAAAAGACGATTCCAGCTGCTGCTGGGCTAGGATTCAGGAACGTAGCCGTAGGCATTCTGAAGGCCCGGGATGAGGTCTTTACAGCCGTTGAGAAGATCGCCTCGGGCGTAGGAACCATCTGCTATCGACATGGTGGTTTGGACGAAGCATGAAGAATACGAGAAAGTTGATGGTCGAAGAAGAGTGAAAACCAAGCGAAAACTTGCCCCCAGAATGAAGGGCGCCGGATCTGCAACAGTCCCCAGGACTAACAAGTCCCTCAGAGCCTGCGCTATTCTGGACTCATTTGCTCACCCAACACCGAGTCGTGTTCTGCCCGCTTAGATTGACAAGCATGGAGCTTGTTATCGGGCTGACAGGAATAGGGTGCGACGTTAGATCTTACGGGGTGGGAATAAGCACGGGGACGACATCCTTGCTACGACCACGTAAAAAGTGGCACAGATTAGCTTTGTGACATGTCTCTGACCCCTTTGTTGAGTTGGCTGTATCATGGTCACCGACAAATACCGGCTTATGAGACATTTCTCGTCATGCATGCAGGTGAATACGACAACTATACTTTGCCACACTGATCTATGCTCACCAACCCTGAACTTCCTCCACATAGACTTTCAATCCCTTACTAGGCTTCGCCACAATCCCATCCGTGATATCCCGTACCTCGTAGTCCTTGTGAATCTCAAACCTGTATCTCCCTACCAGCGCGCATGTAAGAGCCATAAGCTCAGCCAGTGAGAACTTCTGACCAATGCAGCCTCGCGGACCGTGCAGAAATGCTAGGAATGCGTAGTCATTCTTTGCACCACCTGAGTTGGCTTGGTCAGGTGCCATCCATCGCTCAGGGTTAAAGTCGTCTGCATCTGGGCCGTAGAGTTCGTGGGCTCTGTTGATGGCCAGAGGAAGGATGACCATTGTTCCTTTTGGGACGAATGTTCCGAGGATCTGAGTGTCTTTGAGGGCATCGCGGACGGTAAAAGGTATTGGTGCGTAGAGTCTGAGCGATTCTTGGCAGACTGCGTGGAGATAAGAGAGACTGTCGAGTTTCTTAGGCGTCAACATCATCAGTGAGACCATCAACATTCTGCCGAATCTCCTCTCGCAGACGGTCCTGAACTCCGTGGTTCTTTGCTAGGAGAAATATTGTCCAGGTCAACGCTGCAGCACTGATCTCGTGCCTAGCAGCTAAAAAGGTCATCATCGTATCGACGAGTCCTTCATCGGTGAAGTGGCCAGACTCGAGCGCCGTAGAAATTATATCGGGTAACAATTTCTCCTTGGCAGCCATCTGTACCTTCTTCGCATTGGTGAGTCGTTGGGACGTTTCCCTCGCTGCTTTCGAGGCTGCCAAAACGCCCATATTTCTCTGGAATGGTAGGTAATCCGTGATAATGGGGGGAAGCACCAGTTGAAGAACCGTCAAGAGCTTAGCGCCACGACTTTGCTTCACCATCGATCCATACATCTTCATGGTGTCTTCAATGCTTGGATCTGCAAGAGCTCTGAACTCGTGGCCCATTCCTGCCGAACCGATGATGTCCGTCGAGGCTCGGCTTGCCCAGTCCTGAGTCAACAATGTCGATCTCTGAAGTTGACCCTTCTTTGAGCTCCTGTTCGATCCCGTGGACTAGCTCTTGTGCTTTGCTCCAGAAGACGAGATATAGTTCCTTGATATGACGGAAGCTGAATGCCGGCATCAAGTTCTTCCTTTGCATCTGACGGTCTCAGGATTTTTCTCTCGCAGGACGGACTAACATACCTTGTGCACATCTCCTTCTAACAGGAGCAGCCCATAACCCAAGATCTTGCCGACCATGGCGCGGAGGAGATGAGGCTTGACGTAGTCATAGCTGTTTTGGCCAAGTGATTCTTTGAGTCCCTCCTGAGGGCTTGTGATGACGAGCCGTTCCTGGTTGAACAAATGCCTTCCTAGTCAGTACAACTCTCGCATAAGAGAAGATGACTCACTTGTATCTGATCAACCCATTGTTTTCAATTATCCTCGACCAATGTCTGAACGGTACTCCAGCAGGCTGACTGACAGACTCTCTGCCCAATGTCCGTTGATAAAGCTCGCGCCCTGCCACTGTCAGTCACATTCTCAGTTCCATCTTCTGCTACCTACCTTTGGCTGCGGTAGGCGCCTCAACGGACTAAAGAATCGAGGATACCAAAACACCAAGTAGAACGCCCAAACGCTCAATAACGCCAGCAAGTACTTCCCCGTATAGAACGGAGCATGTCGGATAGAACAATTCTTATCGTGGATTTTCTGAGCGTACAGAGACAATACGAGCGCACATATGGCCCAGGGCTGGTAATAAGACAGAAAAACGGATGATGTGGATGAGGAGGAAATCTCAGTGAGTTAGACTAAATGAGGCGGTAAAAGATTCACATAACCACAGAGATCAAATCGACATCTTGGTAATCCAAATCCATGTTTTATGGTAAACTATACCGATTATCTCCTCTTAAATCGCAGCTCAACACCAACAGGCGGCATAACAGCCTCTGTAATCCACTGACTCTCCGGTCGAACTCCATTGTGCTTAGGAAGCAGCTCGACATCAAAACGGTTCAAAACATGATACAAAATCATTTTCATCTCGAAGTCCACCAGAAACCGTCCAGGGCAAGCATGCTTGCCATGTCCAAAAGGAAGATAAGTCGATGACGTCGATACAAACGACAGAGTTGGGTTGGTGTCTTTGCCATCGGGACCTGTCCTCACATTTGAGAATCTGAAAGGATAGAACTTCTCAGGGGTCTCGTAGATATCAGGATCTTGATGAACAGGATATGAAAGGATTGACATTGTAGATCCATTTGGCAGAGTATGGCCGTCTGGAGTCCTGAGACCACCCGGCGTAACAACCTTACGAATCATAGCTCTGTTTCCAAAGCCATGTGTTCGCATAGATTCTCTGAGGATGCTGTCTGCTTTGATCATCTTACAAACCGATACTTTGTCAAATACACCATTGCTCTCCGCAAGCACATCAGCCATCTCCTTTCGGATGACTGCAATCGTGTTGAACTCAGCATCTGACGCTGCGATATTGATCAAAACGTTACTGATAGCGACCGCAGTCTGATGGAACGAGGCAAGGTTTGCAAGACAAAGCCGATCAGAGATCTGAGATGGTGATACTTGGCTACCATGCTTGCTGATGGCATATCGTATCATCATCTGCAGATTGTCTGTTGGTTCTTCGTCCTTCTCGTAGAGCCCATGGTTCAGAAGCTTCTTCGTTCTCTCCTCATAGAGGTGCTGAATATGCTTTTGAATCCTCCATCTACTGTACCGCGTCGGTAAAGTGACGAGAAATCCAATCAGCGGCTTGAGAAGCGATGGAGTGTAGATCAATAGTCCAGAATTCAAGATGAACAAATCTGCAAAGGCAAGCGAATCTTTCAGATACTTCTTATCGCGACCTTGAAAATTAGCCAATGTTGGACCAAGGGCATGGAGACTCACAAAGAGGAAGGCCAACAGTGAACCGACTCGAAACTTGAGCTACAATCCATTTCATAGCCTCATAAACATCAACCTCGTCACCATCCCCAGGCTTGATGTACTCAGGAACAGCATACTGGAGCTCATCATCAACCGCAGTAGCTAATATCTCGAGAAAACGCCCCATCTCCTTCTTGATGATGATACTCTGCCATGGATCTTGGATATAACTCGCATGCCCAGAATTCCAGTCTCCCTTGTCGATTTCTCGAAAGCCTTCCATTGGGCTGAGCACAGCGTCTGGTTGTGAAGCGGCCCATTGGGTATGATGATGTGCTAGATGGATTTCATCTTTAAAGCCCATACTGGGCAATACGCAGGTCTTGCCATGTTTGGTGAACTGGCTTGTTAGCGTCGCTCGCCATTTCGGGAGGAGACACACTGTTTGATATGCTTCGAGGAAAAGCTGTCGACAGTCCGTGAGATATGCCCACTGTAATTTGAAAGGCAGATATGAATCACGCTTCAGTCTTGGAAGACTCGAGGGTAGCTTGGGGGAACTTCTATACCGCTTCAAGTGAATAACCGCAAAAAAGACGGCTACAAACAGGTAAACCGTCATCATGATTGATGCTGAGAATAGCTTCACGACAATGGCAAATCCAGAAAGAAAGCTCGCTACCCTAGTTAACGAGTACGTACTTCACCATCAGCCCTAGCCGAAACATTGCTAGTTTAGTTTAAATTTAGCTTAAATTTAGCCACCGTTGGTTAGCTTCACCCTAAAAACAAACCGCCACGCCACAACCGCATCCTGCTCCACCATGGAGCGTCTCATTATGCCTCTAGCTCTGGTCCGTAGTAAGCTTCCCTCAGACTATGACATTCACGGCCTGGAAAACATCTACAGATACTTCTTCCACTCATGCTCTGCAAGGAACATTCACCCCACCACCACAATGTCAGCATCTTCAGACGTAAAGATCATAGTCGTGCGTGTCTTCTCACCGTGGATGTCAATCACTAACCCCTCAGGCCGGTCTTCCGCGCACCTCTACGACAAGTCTCAAGAAAGGTCTTGAGATTCTCGGTGTAACTCCCTGTTCTCGCCTTGGAGGTCCTCCAGCGCCAATCTCTCGCGTCAAAGAAAGTGCAAGGGTACTCGCTATCCAAGACCGCAATGAGAGGCTCACAGCGCTGAAGAAGCTGTACGATGGCTTTGAAGCTGTCTTTGAACCGCCTGCTAGCGCTCTCGTTGATGACGTGCTGACAATCTACTCCAACGCAAGGGTACGAATCACTTCCCCTCAAATGAAGCTTACTCACATCTTTAGGTCATCCTCTCCGTCCGCAAAAAACCCGCAGGTCTGGCTCGCGTCATACTACGGCCTGGGCATTGATCTCCGCTCAAAGTGGTACCGTATCCTAGGCTACTGGATCACCGGTGTGATTCACTCCAGCGACCTTATCGTAGCCTGGTCGAAATAGTACGCTGAGAAATTCAACCTCGAGCAAGTCCCCTCGGAGAAATTGTACCATAAGCATAACCAGTGGGCTCACGATATCGTGCCTGCGGGTCAACTGCTCCAGTACCAACCAAGTATGGGAAGGGAATCCCTGGCGCGATTTTGGGATAAGCCTGTTCCGCAGGGTCAGCCGTTTCCACGTGTCAACGAAGCTGCTTTTCTTAGAACCGTGGAGCGAGTCGCTATGGGTATTGGATCGTTGGTCTGGCTGTGTTTGTTTCTTGGTCTACATTATGTTGGATCCACCGTCCACGGCGTGGTCAATGTTTGCGTCTGCAACTTGAGTCGAGTTGGTTGAATAGAAAAAAGAAACTGCGCCACGTACATGCTTCTCATTGCCCAGTCGTTGTCTGAGTAAAGATTCGACTGGTCGCTTATACGCATTCCTTGCTGTATAATCTCACGTCAGCCGCTGATCGCGATTCGCAGGGATTGTGCTCCGTACGCGGCATGTGGGCGGTCCTTCGGGTACTGGAGTCCTTTGTAAGTGACTGTGAGATTTAAGCAAGACTCCATTCAAGATGAAACCGTAGCATTTGTTTTCGGACCATCGCTATCCGAGACTTCACAGGGTTTGATTAACTTTTGCACGCGCGCGGCACGGAATGGCAGTGTTACCTTGCGGCTCGGTTTCGAAGCTTGTAAATATCTCCACGTCTATGCTAATTGAAGCTGTAACTTTCTTGCCTCACCCATCAACATGGCCGCTCTCGCTGCACTCTGCCTTGCGTTGGCCTCCCAGGGCCTCACAGCCTGGGGTCTCGGTTTCACAGGCCCAGCAAACCTTGTCCGGCCTGCTATTGCAGCGTTTGTCGCTCTGCTTACCTGGCTCTTCAATCAGGCCATTCTCGATGCATTGTCGAGTCGTCTACATGTGGCGTTGCTATCTACAGGAATGTGGATTCAATGCTTGAAGGCGCTTGATGATCTCTGCCTGAGCAGGTTGTCCTTCGAGGATGCATTGCCCTCCTTTACCAAGCGTGCGTCCTTTGGGGCCAGCAATCTCTGGAACATGCGTGGTGTTGGTACGAGGAAGCAGATATCACAAATCCCTCCCTGGTCTGGCCGTACACCCTATCTCGTGCCGTCCCGCAACCAGGAACTTGCAAGACATGCGAGGAATGCCACCATCAGCTATCTCATCCTCGATGTCTTTGCCGCCCAACCACCACCGGATCCCAGCATGATACCTCCCCAGAAGGAACACTTGCTGACACGCATCGGCCAAATCACTCCCGAAGAGGCAATATTTCGCTTCTTTGCCACCTTTGGTTTCTGGCTCAACACCTTCTGCGTCATCCATCTTATCAACAGTACTTTCTCGCTTTTGTACCTCAGCCTAAACCTGTACCCGGTCGGAATGCTACCCCCAATCTGGGGGCGTCTCTCCGAGGCTTATAGCGTTAGGCGTTTCTGGGGTAATTTCTGGCATCAGACGCTGCGCCGTCACCTCACCTCCCTTTCAGACTTCCTTGTCCATGGGATTCTTCACATGCCAAAGGGTCTTGTTTCTCGTTACTGCAAGCTTACCGCATGCTTCTTCATCTCTGGGGCTTTGCATTTCCCTGCTGATGGGGCGCTTGGGATATCGGTGAGGGAGACTAATGTTGTCAACTATTTCCTTACAACTGCGCTGGTGATCATGTGTGAAGATGGAGTTCAGCATGTTTTTCGCGGTGTGCAGGGAACCTGGTCAAGACGGTTTGGGTACCTTTGGGTTATGCTTTACATGTACTTGACGACCCCAACATGGGCATATCCCGCTGCAAGAGTCGTGAAGCCCGGAGACCAATTGGTCTCCTTCTCTGTCGTCAAGCAGTTCATTCAATAGATTAGAGATCACCTTTGTATTTTGAGTTAGTTTTCACGGTAGAATGGACAATAAAGTTCATCATCATCATCGAAAAGTGATCCTACCAATTGAATCGTGGTATCCTAAAGACCTAAACGCGCTGTAATCTGACAAGTAAGTCCCTATCAACCTTTGCAACCCCCCTCGCTTCATTTCCAACTTCAGGCCCTCTATCCGACGTCTTCCCATCACGGTCCACAAACCTTGACGGCTCAATCTCAAAGTGTGCAAAGAACAAAACAACCGCTGACAGAATCTCCTGCTTAGCGTAGTTCCGCCCGGGGCACATCGCTGCGCCACCTCCGTAAGGGAAGTAATTGCCTGCTGGGATCCCAGAGTTGCCTTTCTTGATGAAGCGCTCTGGCCAGAATTCCTCTGGGGAGTGTGTTGCTGATGACCATACTTCTGGGGCGTTGTGGGCTAGGTATGACGGTGCGAGGACGAGATTGCCCTCCTTCAGGGTGTAGCCGTCTAGTTCCATCGAGGTTCGTAGTTTGCGGACTACAAACACGGATGATCTCAGACGAAGACACTCAAAGTATACTGAGTTGAGTAATGGTAACCTCTTGAGTGCCACAATGTCAACCTGCTTGGTGTCCTTGTTGAAGACTGTAGCAACTTCTTCCTGTATCCTTTTGAAAATCTCTGGTCGACGAAGAATCTCAATGATGATCCAAGAAGTCATGGGAATAGCATTTGAGTTGATACTCCAGATAAGACCCATCTGAAAAGAAGCTCTCCCATCAAGGCCAATGCCATATTTCTCCATGGCAACTTCTCTCTCACGAACAAGCTTGGATCCAAAGTTTGGTTCCCAATCAGGTTTTTGCTCATGACAAGCTCTCCAATCAAGATTTTTCCAGCCTTGATCGAGATAGCCTTTTACAGTCTCCAAGCACTTGTCTCTAGCGTTGGACCCCTTTCGACAGAGAAACTTGGGAATGCCATAGAGCAAAGACATGAAATCTTCATCATAATCCCAAAAAACATCCGCGAAGCTGGGATCAATGTCAAAGACCTTTCGGCCAGCGAGAGCGATGGTAGACGCTCGAAACATATGATGCTTCATAAACTCATCAATGCCAATCTCAACAGGTCTCTGAGTGCCAACGGTACTCAGCTCATCAATCATGGTATCAATGAACAGCTCTGTAAGAGCAGATACCGCATTGGCGCCGATAAGGTGGGACTCGTAGATCTCATGGAACTTTCTCCATATTCGATCTTCCTCACGAGTCTCGGTTAACGGCAACCGTGACGATCCTGACATATCCTTTGCCACTAACGCAGCATCTTTTGCAGGAAGACGTTTGACTTTTTGAGCTACCCTGAGAGCAAACTCTTCAAATGTGAGCTCTTTTGAACATCGAAAGACTTGTTGCACGTTTCTTGTGCCGTGGACAAGATAGGCGTGGACGTTGCCTAGACGCATGCGAATGGGTTCACCATTGTCGACTTTCTGTCTGGGAAATGTTAGCTGCGTAGTAAGATGAGGGTGAGCTAACATACACAATGGATTTGAAGAATCCATGGGGATTTCTGACCAGATACAGTGCTGAGCCAACCCCTGGTAGAACATATGGAAGTGTCGATGGCTCTTTTCCCTTGTATCGTCGATCACAAAACCGCTGTATCGAATAACGAATCGTAGTAACACAGTGCGTCAAAAGCAACAAAAGCATCGCAACTAGGGTAATACTGCTCGCCGAGGCGTTGAAGAAAGGAGCGTTCATCATATTGAAAACGAGCATGTCCTTCAGAACTCTCGATGGCATTCTTAGAGAGAGCATCCTCGCAATGTAATAAAAGAAATTGTCACCCGCTGTCAAACGCCAGTCCAGATATTATCATGCAAGAGATGTTTTTGGACCCCATAAATAGAGCTACTGTCTAGGCTACCGACCAACAGGTTCGTAATTACTGGGATATGGGATTCATGACTGTCAGCTCGGTGGACGCTATCCACACGCCAACCATTACCTGAGGCAGGCTAGGCAGGGTATCATCGGTGAAACGACTAGAGGGCTTTTTTTGCTTTGCTCGTGCTTGTGATGGTGGTCTGCGCCTTGAACGGATGGGCTGCAAGGAGGGAGGCAAGTCGGTTAGGTAGAGATCTGCGCGATCTTTGTTTATCTCAGGCCCCCACGATATCTTCACTATTGATCCTCCCCTGCCGGGTGTGTAGCTTCATGATTATCTCAAGACTTGTAAGTCAGTCACATTGATAGAAGCGGATGCAGCGGCATTTTGGCCGCAGAAATGCTGACTGCAGAGTGCCTACGTTTAGAATCTCACCTAATTCCTCCGGGTTATGCTACAAACGTAGAATGCAAAGACGAGTTCCTGGCGCAGTGGGTCAATCTACAGAGGAGGCGGTCAAAAGTTTTGTCTTGCCCCCCGGCTTGTGATAAGGGACCTTAGTAAAGTTAGAAAAAGCAAAAAAGGCAGTATAAGACTTCCTGACCTATAGACCTTCTATAACCC
>VYWZ01000806.1:0-38160 GCA_008711595.1 Fusarium xyrophilum | reverse complement strand
GGGATGGGGATGGGGATGACACTCATGGCTACCTACGAAGGAGAGTATGTAGGTTAGCCCAGCTGAGATCCAATCGAAAGCAATGAGTTGAATCTCCAAGACAAGCCCACCCACACCAACTCCAGCCTCTGGCCTTCTGGGCGGCCCCTCACCCGCATGAGCGTGCATCGATTGTTGCACCCTTTCCTTGAGACCCTTGCCTTATACTCACTCCATATGTCCCATGCCCAGGAACGGACTTTACAAAGTACGGCAGCTTGGTTTCTAATGCTATCACCGATTGGAACACACTTCAAGTACAGTGACAAGCAAGCTGAAAGACAGACGTCTCACTTCTGCCAAATGCAGCCATCCGTACGTGGTTCTGGATCACTGCCACAAGTAATGGCACAATCCTTCATGGCCCCATCATTGGAATGAAGCTCCAGCGCCCAGGCAGAAGGAACCCATCAATCGTCTCAGTGCGACAACCAAGACTTTGACATGTCTAGTACGTAGATGGAACAATGGTAGAAGCCGGTATAGCGCCGCCAAGATCAACACCCGCTTGCGCAGTCCCCGAAATCTAGTGGCGGCTTCGGCGATAGATCTGGGATCAAGAACCCGTCAGAGAGAGTTGCTCCAAACGGTACCGGAGATAACAAGATAAAGCTTACCTGAAGAAGTGCCCGGAACATTCAACATCCTTTCTACGACGCCATGCCGCTACTCTCATACATGGTGTGGCAGCCTGGCGTCTGGAAACGCCGGCAAGCAAAGTGCGATGTGTGGCGCCCAGCCTCGATGACCCGAAGAGGGTGTCTCGAGGGGTATAGACAATACCAGAAAAGAAAGAAAGACGAAATTCAGGTATGTTGCAGCAGTCAATAATGGCCTAGACCACTTCTTCAGTATCGGTAGATGCACGATGCACCAGTGGATGCAGCGAGTGTGCGTGTGGAAGTGTTGAAGAATATTATAAGGTGTGGCTCGTGACTGGGTACTATATTGATCGTCCCCATTAGAAGCTCAAAACACCATAGAAAAAGCCTCAACGTTGCTGCATATGATGGGTCTCTGAGGGTCGATCATTAAGTAGGAAGCAAAGCCGCGTTGCGAAATCGGATAGGTGGTGCATGGTCGTTGTCCATGCCATAAGAAGCAATAGTTCTATTTTGTGATAATGAACCAATACCAAGATGTGGAAGGCATCAATCGTCATTAGGCATACAGAATGCTCTTCTCTGAACTCTGTAATAAACTGCTAGTCTTCATCAAAATCCGTAATTACGGAATACAAGAAGCAATACTCCATACTCTGTAAGGAGTATCATCATCTCAGGTCAATCTTTGCTCGGACCCTCTGCTAGTTCTTAAGCATGGCAGGGCTCCGCATGTGGTACCACGGTGAGGGTGACGTTGCAGCACTTGATAAAAGTCCTCTCCAGGATCGCGAGATAGTGCATCGAAGAGACGAGATGGCGGGCGGGTTTTAGCAGTGAACCGGTTGGGTAAATGGGGAATGGATCTGAATCAACATGGACGGCCCGCATGACCCTGGTAGCCTGACTCAACAAGTCTCCCTGCCGGTCGACCCTTGTCCAGCTGGGTACAGTTTTCGCAAATGGTAACCGAAGAGTTTGTGTTGGTGGCTGAACGAATGAAAGGGGTTCCAACAATTGTGCATGTTGTATTAGAGCCTCTTCGTCTATGATGAATGGCCTGCGAATGGATAACTTGGTGGTGTGCTTTGCTTTGCTTTGCTTCGCTTCGACTTTGACTTTGAACTTAACTAATGCAGGCACAGACAGACGAGATGTTAGAAGTGGTCACATGATTCTCATCTCTTATTCGAGATTACCATTATGCTCCTTCCCTTTCGTCGGGCTACGTGAGGTTCTTTTGTTCGTTCCTCTTGGCTTTGTCATTGGAAGGTGCTAATCACTGGCTTTACTGAAAAGTCCTTAAAAGTAGTCTCTGAATTTCCTATCTGGGCAGGAGACGTGGAGGTGCACTTTCTCTCCCAAAGTTCTCCAACCAATCATATGCAAGACCTCTGTGTGCTCCGTGCTTTCCTGCCCGTGGTCCGGCTTCTACTCCGTGGCCCGTCACCCGGCCGTGCCCCGTGCTTCCTTCCCGTTGTAAGGTGCTGTACATTGCTTGGTTGCTTCTTATCGCTAACATCAAACTCAGCCATCACGTCCATTCGAAGACGAGAGCGTGAGCTTACACCTCCACTTCCACTCCTCATCCGCAATGAAACATGCAAAGTTTACGAAGATACAGATATCGCTTCAGCATCCAATCTCCTGTGTCAGACCGGACTGTTCAAGGTGAGGCTTTCAGGACTGATTCAAGCCCACAGAGTCAGAAATTACGTACCCCTGCAGACAGCTTGTCGAAGTTATGACGATCCGCGAGCCACTTCAACTGTGATCAAGGGCCTTAGCTCTCTCCGCTAGTCGAACCTTGGCGATGGCGTCTGTTGGCCTCAACAACCAAATCTATGGCTGCATCTCGGACAACTTTCCCTAGCTAGTATTCATGCCAGGACCAGACGGGAAAGAAACCACAAGCCAGGGGATCAAAGCGGGATCCAAAAAGCAAACTTCCACGTTCTCTGTCAACGGCCGTCAGAGACCGACCGTTGCCCACAGCGTCCGGAACCTGGAACCTTGTCATTTGACGGGTTCTAAGCTTGATTTTAAATGGGCCATCAAAATTTCTTCGCGTATTCTCTTGAACTTGAGGTTCCTTGAGTATTAGCTATTCTCAGAACGACGCCTGATAAGTGGATTTTAATCCTCTCTTCTTGGATTAGGCTCTCCAACGTTCCACAACTTGCTAAGCATGGGCAAACACCAGCAACACTCTAATCACATCGCAATCGTTTATTATACTGTGTTCTAGGTCATCCCGATTAACCAGTTTCTCGTGTAACAGCTCCACAGATTCAACAGGTTGACATTTTAAGTTTGTTGTCAAATGGGGCACATGGGTCTTTGCGAATATCATCGACCGGCTTTTGAACAAATGCCGTCAATCCAGCAGCTTTCCCCGCAACAGGTATGTAGCATCACCAAAGGTTGAACGTAACCGAGCTGGCGATTTGCGAGAAGATGATGACTCGTTCTCATTCAATTTCAATGCGTCCTATACTACACTATGCTGTCCAGTCCCGAAAACATTCCCGCTCGCTGCCTCAGGCCCATGGTCTCTAGCTTCGGTCATAGCGAGAGCCAGTGACAACCACGGAATGAAGAATTTTCAGCTTCAAAGGGAAACTGATTTTGTGAACTTCGACTACTGCTGATATCTCGATTATGGGGGATTAATAAACAAACATATTGACCAGTACAGATCAAGCTTTGATAGGCTGTTTATCCCCGTTTCGCCTACCAAGGTCATTCTGTCTCTGACCAAATTGAATTTGATCGACAGCATTTTGACCTTATTAAGCTATTGAGTTCAAAGTCACAGGCTCTTGACTCATGTAAACTGTACTCTGTACACGCCCCCGAATTTACAATATGTTCTGACATCGGCAACCAATCAATGCTAGTACAGCTCTCAACCTCGTGCATCTGCTTCAATGTTGAGCTTCATGGCATTAGCAATTTTGAAGAACCAACAACTCAGCAACGTCACCCTGTCCATTTTCAAATTTTCGATAATACAGATTTTGGTCAATCGTGGAAGCGTTCCACAACAGGCCCGCAACTTAGGTAAAGTGTACCAAATGGCAACACCACTGCATTTTCAAGGCCTCCATCTCAGAGCCACAAGCCCCCAAACCATGGCTCGAACCTGACTTCAGACAATTTAAGATTCGATGCCGGTTCGTCACCAGCTTCAGCCAGTGAACCCAAAAACTCATCACAGACCACCATCCCGAAAAGAGTGGGATGCCAAGCCTCGGACCGATGAATGGGGTCTTTTTTTAACAGCATTTTTAGAACACAAGTCCCCTGTGTCAGAGGAGGAGCTCATAAGGCTTCTACTGCAGGGAGTTGTCGTAGGGCCGACTTCAACGGCAACCCGATAATGTTCGGTCTCTCATGATCTGTGCGGGCAGAATTCGGAACCAACAGACTACGTACCACACAGTTGGAGGCTTGAATTGCAGTTCTGGCATTTTGCCTCGATAGATATCAGGGCACAGGAACTACGCAGAAACGTACTGAATCTTCTGTCAGTTGCTCTCATAATATGATGTATTTTTATTTGATGAGACATTGAACTAATAAGGATGCAGGATCTGGCATGACCTTACATCCTTACTACGTGGTTCTCATCCGTAGAACAGTTTGTCCTTTTCTTAGACTGCATGAGATCATGACTGCTTATCTTGTAATATACTTGTTCAACTCTTCTCATCGGGCGTCAGGCATGGCTCTAGCGCTTCGTCCGAAACGGGATGATAATAAAAGGGGAACGGGCTGAAACAGGGATGCATTTCGGCTCATGTTCAAAACCCGAGGACATGGATGACAGGGCAGCGCACGTCACTCCTTAGTGTTGGAAATGCTGTAGTACCAACTACCAGCTTGAAGTTGGCCGTGTTATGCACGACAGAAACTGCATGAGCGCTAACAGGTTCTGTGGTTATCGAAGTGTTCGAGAACGCTCCAAGGGACAGCATCGGTTCTTCCGATGGCAGGTTTTATGGCACTTGAATATCCGCCGCGTACCTGAGTCACTCCGCTTTCACTTCAAACTTATGCTGATATGGGCTGTATTCCGAAATCTGACCCTGTCCGTCGGTATTAGCTCGACCTTTTTGGATGGGCGCCTCCGGCCGAAATGCCTTTGACGCTCGCCATATCCGACCTTTGCCGTTTCCTCAGAATTTGTACAGGGAATGAACAAGTTTGCGACTCACATGCTATCTAGTAAAAGGCTAGCTCGGCAGTTGATTTTGCTGCAATACCTGGTTCACCAAAGACCAAGACACTATCGTTTGACACTGAACCCGTGCACACCAACGATGTTACTCTATCCATGACGCCTTCCATGTCAACAGAAAAATCTCTGTTCACAAATTATTTCTTCTTTCGGAATTCCTTCTCTTTCGGCCGGACCGGGTGCGAAGCCACGCCTAGCATACGTTGCGTGTACTGTATCTCCAATAGTTCAACGTTGCTTGCTGACGGGAGAAAAAAATATAGTCAAAACTTTCAGGGTGTCATGATCGACATCGACTCCCGCGGATACAGCATCCGATCGCATTTCCACAAGGGGAGAGCAAAATTTTGATATGATTAGAAATTCTCGACATGGTACATCCATGTATTGACAACAACTGTCAACCCCTGAATGTAAACTCCTTTCGGACGCAGAATCAGTTGACTATATCGTGAGTATTTTGATATACCGGCCTAATGTGAATACAAGTTATAGATATACATAGCTGTTGGAGGAAGCTCGGTCAGTGGCAATTTCGAAGCACGTAGCAGTTCTAGTTTCCATAAACATCCGAAGCTATCATGACTCGACATCGATTCAATGGGTGTGAGAAAGAGGTTGTGTCCGGGGAGTGAGAGAACTTCTGGCGTTAAGCTCACTGGTCTAAATGTCCATCGAGATATACTCAACTGACCTAAGTCTTCTCATCACTTAGGATATAGTGCCCAGGTTTTCGTGCCTCCACCAGTGTAAGTAGGCATATCAGCTGTGTCCGTAATCTGAGTTGGCAACGATCTTTATCAGCAGTGCAGTGTCTTTTTGAGACGTCAAATTACATGATGAGTTTGCTTCCTACCAGTCGTAATGGAAGGGACAGGAGACCATCACTCACCTTCATATCAAAGCCGTAACTCCGTAGTCATAGCAACAACAGAGGCTGAAATGCAGAGACAGTTAATTAGTCTTCCTTGATATATGATATTCGTTATCTGTCATGTTCGAACCCGAATGGCAAGATCCTAGGTTGCTCCAATGCTACACATGACCAAATCCACATTACGAACCTCATTCAGAGTCACATATGACATTATGGAAAGTCATCATCTTCCAGTCCTCCAATCCGTTTCTCACCGACCTCGCGAATCTTTTCTCCCAATATCGTCCTCCCATATCTCTCTGCCACTCTACCAGCAGCCTCCATCATGCGGCCTGTACGGTCCCGCATGAGCTGTACCATCTCCAGTGCCCGCATGCCTCGCTCTTCACCTTCACGACACTCAACCGCCAGGAGTTGCAGGAGAGTCTTGTCGATATCGAGTTCAAGGCGTGAGAGCTGCGAGCGTAGTTTGTGGCTGCCTGATGTAGCCTCCATGAGATCTCGGAGCTGAGCTGCCTTCACATTATCAAGCATGAACTGCTGCTCGAGCTTGCGAGTTTCTGAAGAACCATCATCTTCTTCATCCTTATCGTCATCGCCATCGGCCATGTCAAGATCCTCAGATCCTTCTCGGGCTTTGCGCTTCGAGGTTTTAGGTGCTGATGCTATAGGGATGGAGAAATCGAACTCAGACAGAAGTGGACGAGGGAAATAGGGGTACTGGTCACCGCCCTTGAGAATGATGCAGTGGAACTTGTTATCGGCCACTGCAATTGGGAAGTAGGACTCATTCTTGCGACCTGATGCTAGACGTTCCATCAATTTCGTGTCTAAAAGGGGCACCCATGATGCCCTTGAAGGCTGTCGCCAGTGAAGAAGTGTAAGCAGAGTGCCTGTTGAGTCGTAGATACAGGGGTCCTAGTTCATGGTCAGTCCGGTTCCTTCTAATCAGTCCTATGGAGGAAACTTACACCATTGTCCGAGAAGAAGACGCTCTTCAGTGTGGCGCCCTCGGGTAGTGCTACTGTATCCTCATTCTGGCAAATCTCATCTCTCTTGACATTCTCAATGGTGTACAGAAGGCGAGTGTTACCATCCGCGCCCATGGGTCCATTGCCCATAGTCAATACGTAATCCCTCCAGCTTGCACATGTCACCATTGGTGTGCTCTTGGGTCGATACACGCGATATGGCATGCCGAATAGAGTGTACACTCGGACGTAGTTGGCGCTAGTTGTGACTGTAATAAAAGACTCACTCAAGGACATGGCCGTTACAGCTTCGTCCTTGGGTAATTCGATGCGCCAATCATGTCGTTGCGTCCATGTCTCTTGTGGTCGATAGAATATGACTGCAGGGGCATCATCTTTAGGTGGGCATGAGAAGAGTGTGCCATGCTCGGCCAGGCAGGCCTTATCGTACAGGAAGGTGTCGCTAAAGTGAAAGTCTCGATGGAGTTCGTGATCGTAGAACTCAACTGTAACAGTGTGATGTGAGTCCTGATCGACTGTCCAGACGAAACCTATCAGGTTCAGACAAAGGTATTTGCGGTTCCCTCGCCAGGGAGTCGCTCCTGGCTGAAATGCTTCATGGTATTGCGGCTCAAGCATATGGCGACGCTTATTTGAGGTACCATAGACATCATCACCGTCCCGAGCTCGTTTCTGGCCTTGCCCAACAGTGTATCCAGCACCGTCATCGTCCTCCACGAAGTCATCGTCACCATATCCATCTCCGCCTTCGAGAAATGAGTCGAGACTTCCAAGTGACTCCCTTCGGGGTCTCGTTGGCAGACCTTGTTGCTTCTGACCGTTGACTGGAGGCGGTCTTCGGTTCGCAGATAACTCGGCAAGGGGGTCGTGGATGAAGGGGGCTGATTGTGTGGCCAGTTTAAGCAGGGGCGAGAACTGGTCTGTGAGGAAGTCTGAGTAAATGTAGACTTCACCATCGGTAGTTGTGAAGGACGCAATGTTCCTGGTAGGGTGCCACGCAATGTCAATGACATTAGAGTAGTCGTATCTTGCAATGACGGACTGTGTCTTGGTTTCCCAGACGATGACCTTTCCGTCTTTGCTCGCTGACGCCAACAAGGCACCATTGGGCGACCAGGCTATGGCAGTGATGTCAGCCAAGTGTCCATTGGCGAAAGTTCTTTGCTTCTCCCAATCATTCTTGGAGATGATCTGGATGTCTTTAACGGGTGTCGGTACGGCAAATGCTCTACCATCTGGGTGCCATGCAACACGTGTTGACGTCTCGCTATCTCCGTCGATAGCACCAATGATACCATCCACCTTTCGAATAAGCTCTGGCTCTTCAGCTGTGAGAGAATACACGTAAACAATTCCATCAGTACCAGAAAGTGCAACCAATCGCCCTTGAGGATCGAAGCTAACATTTCGTACAGCGCGGGCATGTTCTCGAAGGTGCTTGACCTGTGTGATGTCCTTTGTGTTTACAATCTTGACACTCAACTCATCACTTGCCACCGCGCACCATTGACGATCACTAGACAATGCAACATCGCGAATTGGCAGGACAGTTCGAGTAAGGAAGCGCTCAAAGGTATGTGTCTCGAGGGAGTATAAACTGACGGTGCCGTCCTCGGATCCAACAACAAAGAACTCGTCACCAGCGGCAACAGCCATGTTCTGTTCTTGACAATCATCGATATTGATCGGTTCTCCATCAGATCCTGTTTTGTAGAGACGAATCGTGTTGTTGGAGCCGACTGTGACGAGACGAGTTCCATCAGGAGTGTAGGCGCAACGAGTGGTTCCTTGTGTATGGGCGGGCCGAGGCCGTGGTTTAGGGGCGATTGTCGAGTCCATGATCGTCGATGTGATGTTCTTCTAGTGCTTCAAATCAACGAGCAATGGAATATTTGCTAGGATAGGGAAAAGGGCGATCGATGATGGGTGATGGTTGGTTTAGAAGTGGGACAGGCGTTTCTCGGGAGACGCGTCTAAGCGCGTCGCAATTAAAGTCGCGGAAAGACCCCGCGCCGTTACAGGGGATAGCTCCACTAAAATTCAACCCCCACCTAAATCTAAGATCTCCAACTCTTTTATGGTTGCCTACGGTGCTAACCTAACCTAGATCAAGAGATAATATCACAAGTTATAATCACGACAAGCTCAGCATCTACCACGGGGACTCATATTGTGTCTCAGCACCAGAACCTGCTGCTTTGACACGTATTTATCCTGACCATAAAAATGCAGGCTGCAGATCGTGATCATTTCTTCGAGACAGAGTATGTACAACTGCATCTCTCATTACAAAGCTATAACCAACCAAACTTACAGTGCTGTTCGAGCTTCGCGGCAACGCAAGGCTGCCAAGGCAAGCAATAAGAATGGCGATCCCGTCATCATGAAGTCCAAGATTCTGGCCGCTGTCCCAGATCCTGCTGCACCTCTCGCTTCCGTGTTCATTGCTGAGTCTGCTGGAGCGATTCGCCGAATCAACCTCGAGGTATGTCTGGATACTCTCAAGAAACTACATCTACTAACCATTTATAGACCTCGGAGACCAAAACAACTTACCGTGGACCAAAAGCCCCTGTAACTTGTCTCGCGACAGGAGGTCAAGATAACAGGACAGTTTTTGCAGGTTCGTGGGACAAGGACATCTGGTCATGGGACATTGAGACCGCTGAACCTGGCCGCAAGTTCAGCGGCCATACCGACTTTGTAAAGGCCATCGTCTGTGCTACCGTCTCAGACAAGCACATTCTCATCAGCGGAGGTGCCGACAAGAAGATTTTTGTCTGGGACGTAGAGTCAGGCAAACGACTACATACCCTGCAAGATCCCACCACGACAATGCTTGCTGTCCAGCACCTTGCTATCGATCCTGTACTCAGCGATCCTACCTCTGTCGTATTTGCCAGCGCAGGCAGCGACCCGCACATCCGACGGTGGAAGGTCACCCTGGACAGTCACGAGCAGCTGCCCGAATCTTTCTCCGGCCGCCCCGATGCTGAGCGACTTACCATTCAGGAACACGAGACCAGCATTTACCGACTTGTCTTTGACCAAACGAATGAGGATGCAGATCTCTGGACTGCCAGTGCTGACGGAACTGCAAGATGCCTGGCGCGTTCAAGCAACTTTGTCGCTGATGACGCGCTCACACACGGAGACTATGTACGAGGTGTTCTCGTAACAGACCAATGGGTCATCACGGCAGGCCGCGATGAGAATGTCAAGGTCTGGGATCGCTCATCTGGTAAACTGTACTGTACATTGGTTGGCCACTACGAAGAAGTCACCGACCTCGTTCTGCTTCAGGACACAGACGGTACCCCTCGCAAGGTTTGCAGTGTTAGTATCGACGGTACTGTCCGTACATGGCCGCTCGGAAAGTCTGAGCTTGACGAGGTTGTTGTCAAGATCCAGAAGGCTGCAGGACTCAAAAAGGAAGAAGAGGAGAAGGGTGGCAATGTGATGACGGCCGAGGAAGAAGCTGAGCTTGCAGAACTCATGGACGACTAGACAACCTCAGAAAAATAGCAACACTGACATAACTTCCTCCCCTCTCAGAATAGTTGGTCTCTGCCCGTCTTTCTCACGGTCATTCCGGTGTTGCTCGAGCCCCTGAAACACTTGCCGTGAGTTGCGTACTGTGCCACAAAATTTCAGCTCGACTTGGTCTGCGGAACATACGACGGAAAGCCGTATCCAAGCCGTGTAACCGTAAGTCTCAACTCGCTGCTCCGAACCACGACAACCTGGATCGTGCTTAAGACTCTGTGTGCAAGTGCCCTCAGACAGTGGCGTGTATTGGCGGCACCTCTCCTTTTCCATGCGCAGAGACGAACACAAAAAGTAACCTTGTATGCCGCCTTGTATTCATTTACGAGGCTTGATGCTGAAGGCCAACCAGAAGCACCATGGCTACACCAAAGAGGAATATGTCTCATGGCTCTGACGACGTGTTGGCCACCAATTCCTTGAACTGGGATACAACGATCTGTTAAGAAAAAGGAATTATTCCCAAGCAACAGGGACACGGCAAGTGATTGATTCTGTTATCACAAATGACAGGATCTGATCCCAAGCGCATCACAGGCTCGTCACGTTTTAATTATCCGTGGTACTTGCTTTTGATTCTGCCGCAAAGCACTGACCATAACAATCAGCACCGATAGTTTGTTTTCTAGCAATTGTCCGCCAGTGTTGCAAGATCTATCCTGCAGGAGAGATGCAAATATAGCTACGCCTAAACCCACAAAGCGCTGTTAATGCTGAAAACGGCCGAAAACATAGAACACCTCCTTTATGCACTGATGTTGATTTGTTCAAACGCAACACAGAGGAAAGACGGGTGTATCAAGCACTTACTGATGCAATCAGCTAAGCTGGTGTTAGGGATTGTTGCCGGACTTGAACTCGAAATTTCGTCCTGTGAAACCCTGAAGCTGCACAATTCATTAAACTAACTTGGTTCCCGTTTTGAGCTTCGAAGTTCTCGTGGCTTACACGAGCAACTTTAACTTCAAAGTTTACCACAAGCCACAAGCCTGAGGGTTGTCAACAGTAATGGCTCCCAGCTGGTCAATGAAGATCTTTTCCAGATCTTCAATGTCACCGTACCATTCATTTTAGCTGATCTACTCAGCTTCCTTCATGCACTGTAAATCCAACGCCTGATCTCTATCGGCCAAGACTGAACCCCCTTGCTCACGAGCGTGCCATATTCAAACATCCTGGCCATTCCCCAAGATTGCAAATTTGTTAAGCTTGGGTATGGAGTGCACTGTCCATTCTCCGCCTCGTTAACATCCTGGACCCTGTTCAGTGACAATTGTGTTCCTAAGTGGATCTGAGTATCCATGTTAGTTCATAGAATCCATAAAAACACAATCGATATGTGCTGCGTTATATTTTTTCGGGGAAAGGGAAAGACGCCCTCTTTTTACCCGCATCGGCGTCATTTTTGAGTGATCACTGTCAAAACGAGTTTAAGCCATGTCCTGGGCAGATTTGTCCGTCCGTGGATGAGAAAAAGTTAGTATGCTGAATTGAAACAATAGCCATAAGCCACAGGCACGGCACGCTTTATGACGATGCCTGCTAAACTTCGATCTGGTCAGACATGCAGGCCCCTAGTCCAAACACCCATTGCTCTCTACCAGCGCGTACTGCATGAGCAGCACCAGTTCGCAGTATGCTTGCCGTCTGCAGGATCGTAAGCTGCTGCTGGAAGGCGGGCTCATACTCCCAATCGTCCCTCTGACAGTCACGAAACGATCGTTGTTCGGTTCGTTCGAAAATGGTCCAAGGAGGATCGATAACAAGTATTGCTCTTTCCAAAGCTATCATCGAGTACTTCCGAAGTCGTTTGCTTTGTCTTCCTGGGACTTGGCAAGTCACACTAGCAAGCAAACAACGGGAGGTGGGGGGTCAAATAGCCGCGCGGTGCGAAGCGTCTCGAGGTTGATGTCAATGCTACCCTCGTCGAAAGGATCTAGTGAGATCGCGAGACACATGACTGATTCAGATATCAGCACGACGATAAAAGTCCGTTCGATAGCTGCGGTCACCTACTGCGTCTCGTATCGACAATCACGGATGGCGCTGAGCAACACCTGTATACGGTAAATGAGGTAATTACCATGACCCTAGATTCAAAGCTCAACCGCCCCGTTTTGCATGCTGATCAGCATTGCGAATTTGTGCCAACGATCGCCATTTGAGATTTTCGGATTTTCGGATTTTCGGAAGATGATGGCCAAAATAGAATTTGAAACCCGTTAATTGACGTGGGGGGGATCGACGGTGTGTTGAATAGCCCACATTGCCAGAAGCTATCCACAAGGCTTGAGCATAGGTACTACTATGTTTGCATTTCCTTACCTTGCATTCCCTTTTCCATTGATTAGTTCAAGATTGAGTCGAAGTCTTTGTGGTAATTGAAATACTAGCAAACACTGCAATGATCCCTTACCGTGCAACGCTTGACAAATAGGATTCGAGCCGGCAGCTTCCTCGCCCTGTATCGTGTGTAGCCGTATTCATAGGCCAGCTTAAGCCGACTGGCTTGGGAGTTTTGTGAGGAAGCCGAAGATTAGCTGCTGGTATGACATGAGAGGCTGTAATTTGCTCAGTGTCCAATGCCAGCTACATAGAACGTGCGACAGCTATTTCCGGTTCTGTGTTTCATGTTTTAGCTCAGTGTTTCTTTTCGGGGCTTGAATCTTAAGAGGAATCGGGTAATAACAGCCGAATAGATGATAATGACTGTTGGCGATATGATATGTTATAGAGAGGTTGGCTCTATTGTGCATGACCAAATCGCGACCGAAATCCATATTTGAGTTGAAGACATCGTAAAGGGATAATGCATCTCAGCTGAGTCTAGACTAGATCCTGGATTATGGAATATCCTTGACAGGAGCCCTTGCATTGTGGGACTGGGCCGTGAGCTGCAACATGGAACATGGGACATGGGTGCTGTCAATCCCTGTAATTTGGGCAAACAGTTTCTCTGCCCCAGACGCACGACACGCAAGGACCTCGCTACATTGTGTATTGCAATTGGTGTTTGTGTTTGTGCTACGTATGCTGAGTGGTCTCACTGCATACTTGGCAAATGCGTTGGAGGTAAGGGAGAATTACTGCAGGTGCCCGATAGCTTGGTTCCAAGTTGCGAGCAGTCAGCCTGATAACCCAGCCGGTTGGGATAGGCACCCCCATAGCACGGAAATGAATATTGATATCGACCTCGAAGCTTGGCCCTCCCATCCAGTCCATATCGGCATTGTTCTGTTTGGCTCCAGCTCAGGAGCCTAAACAAGCCCAAAAGCATCCCTGCAGTGACGAGTGATTAACTGGCGGGATGGATCTCGGTGTCTCTATGCTGTTCGTTCGTCGGGGCTCGTTCGTCGATGTATGGAGACCTAACAGATTCTCAGTAAATCGCTAGAGTGGCTTGCTTTTTTGCTGCGGTAGCCCGATTCTTGCAGGGTTCAACAACAACCTGAGATCCCGGGCCTCGTATGGAGACTGATGAACGAGTTGAAGTGGAATTAGAGGAGTCGGCATCCGTTGGCAGTGGAGAAGAACGGGCGACCTGACCTGCAGCTCCTACCTATAGAGCGTGCACCACTTGCACCACCTGCACCTGCCTTGAGTTAGATGTTAGTCGTAGTTGCCTCCGACTCTCAGGTCATTCTTTCCAGTTAACATCTCGATGGCGCTTGCCTCAAAGTCCCAACTCCTCCTCTTCCATCTCTTGCCTTATGTGAACGAGCATTTCTCTTCTTCACCCTCTCTCCTCCCCAGGCCGGGATCTTCAATTACATTCATCACGTCTCATATCTGAGCGCATTCTATCATTCAACTTGAAAAATACCCTTGTAACATCATTTCTTTATCCATTCCATTGTCGACCTCACTAATCATCGGATAGAGTTTCTTATGTGTAATTGGGTGTGTTTCATACCAAAAGTTTCTCGGCTGCTCCCTTTCACACCCTCGAACGGACCAAGCATTCCATCAGCACAATCCCTTACTTTATTTCGACCTCTCCCGTTTACTATTCCTTTTTTCTACTAAGAGATCGTCCGAATCAGTGGCGCCTCGAAAAATCATCATGTCTACCGATCACAAGCTCCTTGGGAGCGTCGTTGCCTTTGAAGGCCATGTAGACACGATATCAACACAACTACGACTGCTTCCAACTTCACCACATATTCTGATACTTCCCAGCATTCAAAATTACATCTCCAGTAGGGACTTGGAAAACCGTTCAGACATTCGAGTTTATGTCAAGAAAATACATGAGGCCACAGTAGCTCGTTACGAGGCTGCTCAAGCTTTCCTTCATGGTTCAACAGCAAGTGGAAGGCGACTCGTGTTTATGAACGGTGGGACCCCGAGTGCCCGAACACTTTGCATCAGAGCCATCATGGACTACGAAACAGATGGGGACTACTACCGTGCCGAGTCGCTATTCAATCAGCTAGTTAAGGATGGAGTGGTGGGCCTGGACAATCCAGTTAGAGACTGGAGAAAGCAGGACATGTATCAACCGAAGGATCAAAGGGACCAAGAACAGGAGTTCGAGGATCCCATAACACGAGCTATGCGAGCTGCCGACGCCTTGGACCGACAAACAGCATCACTTCAACCCTCCAATGAACTCGATCTGACCCTCACACCCCGTCCGCGAAGTAACAGCTTACCGCTCTACAGCTATGAGGACAATTTCGGAGATGATGCCCTATTCTTTGTTTTTGGTGCCGCGAATAAAGATGAAGGTGGGAGTACAGCTGGTGATTCTCCGGGCTGTTCTTACTCACCCCAAGCTTGCAGGTTTTCTGCGAGGCATTATGACCGGTCTGCAGGTCGCATCTATCATGATGTTTCCCATCTACAGTCTCCTTCACCTGGGGCTTCTTTCCTTACATCTCCCAGCTGCATTGGTGAAGCCTACGGCTTGATGGCTACCCCTGTATCCCCTGCCCTCGAAGGCTTGAGCCCAAGATCCGACGTTTTGAGCATCCCGTCCACAGATAATGTCGTGTACGGGGAAGCTTCATTAGTGGACATGAGGTCTCCAGGCCGCAGCCCAACTCTGTCTCGAGTCAAGTCTCTGGACAGAATCTACCCAGCCAGTCCCAGGTATCGGGATCTCTGTGTTTCTGCAGCCACTTCAGGACTTGCACGGCAACTAGAGAGTGACCCCGAGCCAGAATTGTTGAAAGCCCATCGGCATTCACAATTGATAATCACAAGCCCCAAGGAGCTCGTTTCCAAAAGACGCAGCTACACAGAGGGACCCCGAACTGTTATTGTGAGAACCAATCTCCCGATCATCAAAGTGGCCCCGGTTCCCTTGGAGAAGAAGCGAAAGCCTACACGGGCATCGTACGTGGATAGAGGCACTGATGCCGAGCACATTTCTGAACCAAAGGAGACATTCCAACCTGTACTGCCCTTTAAGGAAGACCTGGTGGTGAACTTGAGGGAGGAGGTCCCCGAACCTTTACTCAATTCTGTCACCCATGGGCTTAGAATGGGCCAATTTCCCGTGGCTATTTGTTCACCTACTTCCGAAACAGACGAGGGCAATGCTCTGGTTCCAGGAACACCTGAGTCCAACACTATCACAGACGTAAGCTGCGCAGAAAGCCAATGCGAGGAGTCAGCCGTCGCCGACCAATCTATCTTTTCGGACGAATGTGATCCGCTCACATATAATCAGTCCGTCTGGCCCAAAAAGAAGCCTGTCTCAAGTGTGCCCAAGCTCAAGGTTGCACGACCTCCGACACCAGTTCGGACTCCTCCACCCCTGGTTTCGGATGTCGACAGCAAGTTTCACGACCTTCGGTTTAATAGTCAAGAAACAGCCATCACTGTACAGAACTCAGTGCGTTCTGTCCTCCAGGAGCACTTCCCCCCAGAAACTCAAGGCTACCGGCAGTTCCAGTTTTCCCTTTTGCCAGAACTTGAAGGATTATGGAACCCAGTCTTGTGGGAGACTGGGAATAACAATAACCATGGACCTTGCCATAGAATCGACCAGGTCCTAGCTATTGGAGCCCAGAGAGGTGTGAAGAGGGACTATACTTGCGCCATCACAGGACAGCTTGAGAAGCTAGGAACAAAATGCAACGGCATGAGTCGAAGTGGCCGGCTAGACTTCAGGTATGTAATAGACCTCTGCTCCATTTTGTACTGCTTAAAACTCACGCTAGACAGGTACCTTCTTGCCAATGCCATGCCAGCGTATACGGCCCAGCCTTTGGCCAGCCAGGCCAAAGACAACCCTTTTGCGAATTCGTTCCTACTCGCGACTCTCATAATTCCACACCTCGAAACGTATCTTGCCCTTCACACAGAGGTGAGGTATCTTCTCCTTGAATACCCGCCTGAGCATCTTGCGACGGTGCTGGCTCTTCAAAAGCTTGTTGGATTAGAGTTGATGAAGGTGGCTCAGATTGTTGATGCTGGCAGCAAGAGCATTCCCTTCACTCATCTACGTGGAAACTCCATCACCGGCCCAGAACAAGGACCTGTTGGGCGCTTTGGGAAGAATTTCCCACAAAACTCGGGCTCTGGCTATGACGTTACGGTTTCTGAGGCCAACTTCCTCATCACATCAACCGCAACTGATGCAGAAATCGCAACTTTTATTGCGACCATCTCCAGGATTCTGTCTAAGACTTCTGATTTCTATGTCCCTCAAGAGCCCCCTAAGAAGCCGTCCCCAAAGAAGTCTAAGCCGCCATCTATCACAGGAACATTCTCCCCTTTCCCACGTGTGCCATCAGCGACTCATAGCCTGCCCATGTCCCCGGCACTTGGGGCGTCTTTGGGAGCGGCACTATCAGGGTCATCTGCGGTTCCGAGTCGAGCCCCTTCCATCGCTGAAACAGTCAAGACAGCAAAGTCTTCCAGAAGCAAGCCAAGCCGATCATATTCAAAGCGAAAGCCTTCCGCGATTGATGCTCGATCGATCTTAACTATGTATGTTGATGATAGCGACTGGGATCAAGAAGACCGACGGATTATGCCGCTCCTCGAGGATAAGGCCGAGAGGCGAAAAGGCAACTCCCATAAGGCACTCAAGTTCCTCGGCCTGTCGTAATTTAAGAAAGAACGAATACTGATCGCCATGTGAGAAATATGGCTGTGATGATGTTATGATCTCGCGCAACGTGGCATTTTCTTTTGTGGTTATTTTTGGGGCAAGGATTTACAATGATGGCCAAGGAAGCTGGGAAAGAATAAAAGTCATGATGCTGTGTTAACAGAGTAATGTTTGTCAACCTTTTATTCCATCTACGGTCTATGGATAGGACTTAAGAAGTTATGGGATGTAATAATAATTGTAGAATATCTTTACGTGAAGTCTTCGGGATTGAAGTGGTTTGTAATTATACTTAGACACTGCTGTTGTCCTCATTGCTCAGTCTGCCCTGTCCAAGGCTACCATCAACATCTACACCTGCTTTTCTCTGTGTCTTGATCTCTTCTCTGGCCTCGGCCTGCTCAGCCTTTTTTCTAGCATGGTGTTAGCTTCCGTACACTGAACGAGCTATATATCGAGACGAACCTTTCAATATCAGAGGCATAATCCTCGATCTTGATATCATCCTTGCGTGGCTTATCTCTGGTACTCGTTCCCTTTATTGCATCGGCGACTTTCCCTTCTGCGAGGATAGCGAGTTGCTCTGCGTTCTCATTGTCGTTTTGAAGGGGAGCTTCGGACTGCTTTGACACTTGACTTTCGACGCTGGCCATTTTGAAGGATTGTGAAAGACTGAGATGGGTATTGGGTATGATGGCTTTATTCTGTGTAGATGTATTGGTGAGGGAGATTTGCTGTGTATGAAATTGTTATGTTGAAAGAGTGCCTTGAGAATGACATCAGGCTCAGAGTGGTTGATCTATGACGTATATCGACCTGGTTATCATCGATGAGGAAGATCTTCGTGTATGAAGCGTGTGTAGCGTAGATTGAGCATTTGTGCTTTTTATCTTTGTGTCTTACATAAAGTATTTACACAATTTCTTGAACCCATTGCTTAAGTTGTATAATGGTCAAAGTTAGCGTAAGAGATCTGTGCTTGAGTTGTCAGATGCACTTTGGACGGATATTTCAGAACGTACTGGCGATACTACTAGATGCACGGCAGAGCCTTGACTATGAGCTCGTTCTATGCCATGAATTCACGTTGGGTGAAGAAATCTCTCTTGATTAAGGAAACATTTTACGACATCAACATCATGACTTGAGCTATGAGGCCACATGAGTAAGAACTCCAACCATATTCATCATAGATCAAGTTTTGAAAAAAAGGAATATTCCACCTTTATTAAGAATAACCCTTTCTCGCATACTGAATCGATTTCAAGTACCAAACAACGAAAAAACCATGGGCGAACCAGGATGGTAAGGTAGAAGAAACAACAAAACAACTGACATCAGAACCCAAGCAAGATATTGACGATTAGCGCAACTCTTTCCCACAGCTCTCAAGGAGTCAAGACGTTGCGGAGAACAGAGGGCCGGGATCGCGAATTACCAGAGGAAAACGGGGTGCGCGGATAATGCGATTCCCAGCGAATGACTGGTTGGCGGGTTGAAAAGAACAAGAACCGACGAATGCCTCCCAATACTTGAATTTCGCAAAAGTGCAAAGACACAGTATGGGGGGAATAAGAGAAAATACAGCCTGCGCACGCGCAAAACCCTTCCAAAGCCATCCGCTACCAGAAACACAAAATCTGCATTGGTATCTGTCGCCTGCCCTTATGGTCACTCCCCAGAACCAATCGATTCCCCCGCCCAGACCGTTCCTACCGTCGACATAGCAATGGCATGGCCCGCGAATGACGCTAAGACGAATAGAAAGAGCCGTGATTCCAGATGCCAAGGCGGTAAAGGGATCAAGTGGTGACTTGCGGAAAAGAAGGGCAATCCAAGTGGTCATAATCTGGTCTATGCGCAGAAATGGAGTGAGTGAAAGGAAAAAGCAAACATCGTGAGTGAACTCGTCCGATCGTGACCCTGGCATGTTGTTCATTGTCTCGGCCATACTCCATCATCCTGCTTCGCCAAGAGAAAGGAGAGCGTTAAAGCATTTAGCAGCAGCTGTTGTTGGAGGACGATCCAACGCCCTGGCCTTGGCCGACTTGCACGCTGGGCTTGGTGTTGTTAGCTGTTGCGGTGCCCATGCGCTCCTTGATCTGGCGGGCCATGGTCAGGAAAGCCTGCTCGACGTTGCTGGCGTTCTTGGCGGAAGTCTCAAGGAAAGGAATTCCCAGGCTGTCGGCAAATTCCTACAAGTTTATGTTAGTCATCGTGTTGCTGTGGGTGGTTGTCGCAGCCGAGGGTGAAATCTTGGTGACAGGGGCATTTGAGCGTTCAGGCGCTTAGATGCATGTGACAAGCGACCCGCTAGGCTGCGATATTCAGAGTACCAGAATAAGAAAAAAAACTTACCTTGGCTACACTGTACTCAACGACCTTCTTGTCTGACATATCGCTCTTGTTACCGACCAGCAGCTTGTTGACACCCTCGGTGGCATATCGGTCAATCTCCTGGAGCCATTGCTTGACGTTGTTGAATGAGTCCATGTCGGTAACATCGTAGACGACGCATATGCCGTGGGCACCACGGTAGTAGGAAGAGGTGATTGTACGGAAACGTTCTTGACCGGCGGTATCCCACTTGAGAACAGATTAGCATTTGGCAAGGTGGCCGGAGCCTGCGCAAAGGGTGCCACATACGATCTGAAGCTTGACGGTCTTGCCATCGAGCTCTATTGTTCGGATTTTCTGAGTAAGTGTTAGACGATAGGCAAGGTAAGCGGAAATGCTGGCTGGGAACAACGCACGAAATCGACACCGATGGTAGAGATGTAGGACTCGGTGTAGGTGTCATCGGCGAATCGCAGGAGAAGACAAGACTTTCCAACACCGGAGTCTCCGATGAGGAGGAGCTTGAAGAGATAGTCGTATCTAGTTGGTGTCAGATTCAAAAATTATCAAGGAGTCGCATCTCGACAGCGGCAGCAAAAGGGAATTGCATGAGGTTTAGTCGAGGATGGCAGGGTGCAACTCTGAAGCAATAGTCAGCATGAGGCATAGTTCCAGCAGGAGGTTATCGCAAAGGAGGCGGAGAGTGGCGTACTACTCAGGGTTCATGTTGGCGGTTGTTTCTTGGATCGCAGGGAGACAAGAGTCTGATGCGAAAAGTAAAGGGGCGAGGCTGAAAAGACGGACTTGTCGAGGCGATGGAATGAGGAGTTGGAGATGAGTTGATGGGAGAGAAAGATGAAGTTCAGAATGGTTGCAGAGGCTCAAGTAAGGTACGTCAGGGAAGAAACGTAACGCCCGGCAACGCCAGCACCGCCTAGGAGAGGGAGGGAGTGAGGGAATGATGGGGCAGCTGACCGGCGTGGATCACGTGATGCGGTCAAAGAACAAAGAGTTACAATGAAAGTCAGTCAATGTGATACTGAGTTAACGGGTGAAGGCAGAGCATGTGCAGCAAATACGAAACGGATGAGACGAGAGGGTACCTCACAAACGAGGTTTATTCTTTGATTTCATTTTCCTTGTAAGAGTAATCTGCTGGATATTGCTTGTTCTCATGCAATATACTTCGAGATATCACAGGGCGGTTTACCGATATAACACTATCGCTTGCGATAACACCCAGCCAAGTTGACCTAGACTTTCCCAAAACGGATCATCTTCCTATAGCAAAAGAAGAGCAAGCATCGTGCGTGCATACTTACAAACAACGTCGGAATGAGAAATGCATCGTGACTTTGAGTCTCTGCCTGCTTTGCTCCGTTGTCGGGCATGCACTGTAGGCGTCCGTTCATTCTTTAACTATCATGAGGCTGCTGATGAGCCAAACTTGAAGCCTGTGCCGTCATTCACACGATTCAAGTGACTTGGCATGTCACAAGTTGATATACTAGATCAACTTCACCGCCTTCTGCTTTAAGAGTGAGAAAGACGGCATCTAGCTGGTTTTTCACTATTGCAAACAGATGATCTCCAAGAAATGCCAGGTAACGCCTTATCAGTGGATCCTGCTTCATTCAAGCCTCAATTCTCCCATTTTCTCCAGATTCCCATCTTGTTCTCTCCCACTCAAAAGATCCCATCACAGCGGAAAACACCCGCCCCGCCACATCCCGCTCCGCGGTCAATTTGTGGCTGTGGAGTCTCAGTCGTTAACCAATCAAGTCTAGCATTTCACAATCATGTCTCTTCCCTTACACTTTACTGCTGCTAGATACTTCCGAGTCTACCCATTAAGCCATCGCAGAACAAGTCCAAAAGTGGACATACCAGAGGTATCGGCAACACCTCATTATTACCAAGAGTCACCTTGGTTCTGTGACATTCTAGACCACCTTTCCACAAAGTCACCCTTGGCTTCTTCTAGCAAATCTCACTCTTGATCCATGAATCCCTCCATTCTGCTGCGGTGACCTCCCAATGGCCGCGCCCATCCGATCCAGTCTAAGCCGTTCCGGCCGGACGTCTGCTGCCTCTATTCGCAGTCTCTCCAATGCTCGCCCGGCAAAGGCACAGGTTCAGCCCGTCACTGTTAGAGAACGTAGACCTCCCCTACCGCCTACCGATGCCACTCTTCTCGAAGACTACTTAAGGCGAGGAGCACTGTCGAGAACATATTTCGATGCGACAGGCGTGCGATGGGTCGGATCTGGCGATGACGGACCAAAGGACCCCAATAAGGCAAAGCTAGGTAAAAGTACGTCACTGAGGATATTCCAGTGTTTGTATCACAATGCTAACTCTCTATAGCTCTGCGAGTTTTACAAGAACGATTGCCAACGCTTTTACTACATCCTCTTCCTCACGACATTCTTGCGCCAAACATCGCCCTCCATCTTTTCCCTTCGACGCACCCTCACCTACCAACCGTCTCCGGCCGTGTCGCCTATAACGCCGCCCTCTGGACCTCCCCGATAGCATGGAACCGCGTCCCCATTCTCGGCAATGTCTGTATCGAGGTTCTCGCGGAGCGCATGACAACGGAGCCCCTCACATTCTTACCCCGCCGTGCTGGGGCGATACCCGAGCAGCTCGTGGTCCGCTGGTGTGAGAAGCGAAAGGGTTCAGATAGTTCTTCTAGTAAAGGAGTGATCGCTCGGTCCCTGCCGTTTGGTCGGGGAGTCGATCCAGACAAGGCATTCACGGGACTGTTTGTCTTCGATTTCGATGCCGAGGGTCGGATTCTAGGTCATACTATTGAGCAGGCACAAGCTGGTGGCGACTGGGAAGCTGGAGTTGGCGCAAAGGTTGTTGGTCTGACTGACTGGCTCCTTGGAGGTTGCAAGAACCCCGGCACTCCTATACCAATGTTCGAGCGAGTACGAAGACGACGACCCATCTAAAGACTCACAGTTGGGATGGACAGTGATGATATGATCTCAAGGGGCGTGTTCGCTTAGAAAACGAGAGTGGTTTACGGAAGGATATGGTATCATGAGAGGCGTTTCTGGTAGCATCTTGATCATCGTCAGCGACTTCACGCTGGTTCGGGTCGCGGGGTCTTGTCCATAAGACAGTGTATAACAATGAGCCATGAGACTCCACACACATTTAGACTTTGTATAGCTTTGTAAATTAGTAACTAAACCTCATTTTTAGACGGCACTATGCCTTCGAACAATTCTTGTCACTAGTCGTCTCTGCTCATGGTTAGGACCTTGAATTCGAACAGAATATGAGTTGTGCAATTGATGCAATTCGGCGAATTCAACTGGCCTATTCGTGATATATGTGAGTATCAAGAGTCCATAAAGAGGGTAAAGTACGATGTCGTGCGGTACGAAATGCTCAAGGAGACTTGGAAATCTATTCATGAAGCTTCACGCAAGTTCATACTGACAGGAGTCCCTTAAGTGGCTGTCTTGGGCTTGCCAACCAGCGACTGAAACTATCAAGTGCCTAGTTTTGGTAAGCATTGGATGTAGTGTCGTGAGGCTCATGTATTCATACGCGCTATCCGCCTCTAACCTACTGTGTCGAGGCCTTTTAATTCCTGCAGTGCCAGCCCATTCTCAAGCCGGCATCTCCTTGTTGGTATATGGGCATTTCACAATATTCTGCCCAAAAGACCATCAGCCAGAGCACTTCAAAGCGTCCGGCAAACTGAGCCTACTTCCAGGCCTTGTAATTTGAGTTAAGTACCAATATCCAAGCGTACTCTAGAGCACGATCTCGCCAATGTTCTCCCCCTCGAAGCCCTGCTTCGCAAGCTTCTTGACTCGCGCCTTCTCCCTTGCCTTGTCGATGGCTTTCTTGTCCTCTGCGAGCTTCTTGACAACGTCCAGGTCTCCGGGCTCAAAGCCAGGAGGCGGGTCGTCGTCCCTGTCGAGGTCGATCTCACCAAGGAGGAGTACGTTTTCACCTCGGACGAGGAATATGCCGTGATTTATATCGGCGTACAGACCCGTCGGTCGATCGCTACCTGCTGACTCGGGGGAGGGCGCGAAGATACGTTCGACGGTAGATTGGAGGACGAGATTGGCTGATTGAGGTCAGAAAATGGAATGTTCTCCCTGCAGTGATTCGGTGTGACTAAGACCCACCGAACTGATCCCAGCTTCTTAGCACGCCGATGAGTTTTCTCCCATCGCGCAAGGCGACCATGAGCTTCTCTGCAATTATACAGTCGTCAGCACACGATCCTTTCCTTTCTCCCTGCTTTTTATCGAGTCCAACCCTTCTCATGAACCGGAAACAGGAATGAACTGGTACCATGGCGGAGTCGTACTGTCTGTGAGATCCAGGAGCTGCGCTGCAGTGGTGAACATCTGCGGTGGGAGCTGTGGGAGCGGTTGCGGCGCACCGCGGCCCCGTGGAGGGGCATCGGCGATAGATAGGTTCTCCATGATATCGTGATGGATGAGGTTGATGATGGTTCTGTGATGTTCTTTTGTGATTGCAAAATTCTATTGATACATGGAGAGTTCTTTTATAGGCTCATGGCATGAACATTGCGAGGAGATCGGTTGGAGCGGTCGAGTAAAGGCAAGATGCTCTAGGTCATTGATGCTTTGACGTTGATCTTAGGTGTTGCGGATCCTACTGCGGCAAGACAGCGCTATAACGATAGGGGCCAGTTAGCTACATATCGCTATAAAGCACCGAATTCAACAAAACATGCCATCAGATTTCTGACTTTCAATGCGGGGCATTTTAGTTTTAGAGAGCAGATGGAGGGGCATCCTTCATCTTGGCGGGGCTGAAAGTCAAAAGGTTCAGGGAACGGAACAAGCAAGAAATAAACATCCATGACAAGGTCTTGGCCGCAGTCTCTTAGTGGTCGAGAGCTGCAGCAGTGACTTGCTTGTGCGTCATCGTATGCCATTAGGCAAAGGGTTCTTCTTTTTTTTATGTCTCATTATTTTGGTGATCTTTTTGGTCACTCAATCTCACTCTCACCTAGCTTCAACTTGTTTAGATGCGCTCAAGTGAGGGGAATCGCCAAGTCTATTCAACTCTACCATGACCGGGCGAGTTACTAAGATTTCGTCCCTCTCTAGCGGATAGACTTATGCGCATATTTGCCTCCCCGTCCCGTCGGTCTTCGGGCTAGTCCCCGATGAAAAAGCAAGAATCTGAGGGCAGCCAACCTTTTGTGATGCTTTTCCGGTCCTATCCATGAATTGCAACAAGATAACCCTCTGATCTCGATGCTTACACCTTTATATGCCGCTCAAGTATCCCGCCCCGTCCGAATTCTTAGATGTGTAAAAAAAAATAATAACAAGTGATACTCTATCATGTTCCAGCCTAAACGCCTTGGGATGAATGCACACTGTAGTCTCTATATAGAGAACTGAAAAATAGGAGGTAAAAGAAGAGGTGCTTCGTAACTCAACCCAAACAGTTTCTGAGACGAGCACGTGTCATTCCTCTCATGACAAGGAAATGGAAAGAACTCTGTGGAAGCGACGGTGTAACACAGTCTACTCAACAGCCAGGAGATGAACCCATGTTGTCGCGACTGAATGGAGGGCCGTTCAAGGATAGAGATAGGTTGGTTCCAGGGCCAGGATTGCGCATGAGAGGACGCCGTGAGGCTATTGACGATTTACAGTAGACCGTTGCAAGGCCTCCTGTAGCTCGGGTCTTGTTGACAACGCCTCCCACGCCTGGGCAAATGTGAACCACTGGCGTTCTCGCTTGTGGGATTCGGGCCAATCGTCGTACTCGCTGATTACTGTGCCCTCAAAGAAGTGGTATCTTGACCGATCTTTTGAGGATTTGGGCGCACGCTTCTCATCAATGTCACCAAGATCACAGGTGATCCGAACAGTGATGCCAGCTTCTTCCCAGGCCTCTCGCTCAGCGGCTTCTTGGCAAGTCTCGTCAGACTCCCAGCCGCCCTTGGGCAGTACCCAGCCTTTGCGCCGGGTAGACTGAATCAATAGGACAAAGTTTTGATCGGGAGTGAGAGGCACAATGCCAGCGACGAGACGTTCGCCCTTAGTGTTGTAACCTATAAAAGGAGAATGTCAGTGGTGAGATCTTGAGATTATCGATTGAGAATGCGAACTGTCGAGGAGTTGTCGAATTGTGCCTGGGCGAACGTAGGAAATTATGGTTGGATTCAATCCCATGACACCACACAAATGGGCAACAAGGATGGTGTAGAAGGCACCAAGACAAACGCTTCATAAAAAGCCAAGGAGATCAAATGTACCGAGAAGGATACTCTCAAGCAGAAAATATTATATTGCGCATCAGGCAAAGACTCACGTTGCTTGCTTCTACCCACTCGTGACTCCATGGAACGGCCACCGCCCGAGTCGCCAGAGGCAGAACTCGACATCTTCTTAGTGGGAAGTTGGGGCGGAGAGTGACGGGAATTGGGAGGAATGTCGGGCAATTTGGTCGAGCGAGAACAAAAAACAAAGATGTTCGTGGACCTCGAAAGGCGATGATGCGGGCAAGAAAGCCTCAAAGGTCCTCGGAGATAGCGGAGGAGAACGGATGTTCACCCCTGGGTCGAGAAAGACAGAGACAGAGAGAGAGACGGGAACCTGCGATGGAGCGGGTGGGTGGCTTTCAAAGAGCCTTGAGAGGCATCATGGTCGAACAGTGAATAGTTGGTAAAAGTCTTGTGATCAAGGGAGGCGAGGATGAAGAACAGAAGTGGCCGTGGCCTGCGCCAAGAAGGTGCTGGTGCTTGGTTTTTGGTCGGGGAGAGCCCAGACGGACGCTCCAAAGAGCTGGGCTGGCGATGTGATATAAACTGCGAGATGATGGAGGTGTGGGCGCGCACGCGCAAAACGTCCCAAGTTTAGCTCCAAGGGGGCAGCGGGCGACTCGGCGGATCTCTCTCTGCCTCTGTCTGTCTGGCGGAACCCGCAGAGCAGTACGTACTGGCTGTAGCACTGCACGTAGGTACCTACCTGACCTTACCCTTACCTATACCTATAGAATAGAATAGACCCGACTGCAGCAAAGAGGGCTTGGTTTGGTTTGGTCTGGCTTAGGTTGGTTGGGGGGCGTGTAGGTACGGGGGGCCACTGGGCGCTCGGCGGACAAGCCTTCTTCTAGTAGGCTAGTGAACAGCAGACAGGGACTGGACGCGGAGGGGAAAAGCTGGATCCTCGCCAGGGCTGCCTAAGGATGGACTATGCGTAGCGTGTCAGGTCAGAGGTACTGTACAATACTGTGATGTAGTGCTTGCAGTGGGCTTTAGGCCTAAACTTGCCCGGCCAAACGGTACCTAAGGTGAATGGATGGATGGTGGCCTGGCGGAGGCACCCTGTAACAGTGAGTCGCTGAAGCGTGGAGTGTGGAACTTGAGTGAGGGCTTTCGCTGGGTCAACCGATGCGAGGCAAACTTTGATTAGAAGCGAGGGATAATTAATGAAAGTCGTCAACGCGAGAGGCTCCCCTGTTTGAGTTGCCGCGGCGTTTACAAAAGTCACTGGTGTTGTGTTGGCTGACTGATACAGATGTGATAGTTGGCCGTGACGTTGATGGTCAGAAGCGAAGAGGCTTGGTTCGAGGTGAGGAGTTCCACGCCAACGCCTTTGTAGCGAAGCCTGAGAACCAAAAGCTTACGAGTCGGGGAGTTGAGATCGGTTAATGACAAAGGTGTCGTTAGGGGCGTCGAACTGTCAACTTGATGGTGAGGAAAATGTTATTTTACGCCATCACTTGGGTTTAGATACCTGGCTAAAAATTGCTAAGGCTGAACTGTGCAGGGTAGACACTTTTTGCGGTGGTTTGAGTACAGAGTCGAGGCAGGTGGCAGATATAGTCCTAAATTTCAAAAGCTATAGGCTGAGAGTAACTCTTCGATTCCCTGGCCCAGGAAAGGAAGGTATGGACTTGTCCACAGGCAATGCAATAGAATAAACAAAGGCGAGATGAGTCGCCGTGTAGGTAATCTTACAACCACCTCATGTCTGGCGCCATCCAAATAACAAAGGAGACCAAACTCCGACAACGACAAGGTCTGTTGCTTTTATGTTCGAGCACATCTCGATAGGCTGATGGTGCATGAGCACGAGTCTAAAAAGCTTCTTCGGAGCTGAGAGCTCGAATTGTAATAATGCAGGGTTGACCGATGTCATAGTTCTCAGACAGGCAACGGGCGTGGGAGGTTCCTGTGTATGAATGACGGAATGGGAAATATATCGTGGGGAGCTGTTTGTCCTCTTCGCTCCCATAATTCAACTATTGTGGTAATGCCACGCCCCTAATCTGCTTCTGCTGGAAAATATGAACCATGAGAGTACAAGAGAACCGAGATGCACTTTAATTGAAACTGGCAGTTACTTGGGAAGATCACAACCCTCATACCGGTAAGAGATTACAAACCCAGCAGCAGATACTTCTATAATAAATCCGGTGAGGCCAATAATAACACAGGCTATTAACCAGTGCCCCCATCTTGTCCCGCAAATACAAGTCCAGGGCATGACAGAACTTGTGCTTTGTGGTGCCACTAGTTTATCAAAAAGTTCTTTACAGCATCCCTGAATGGCATCTGCAGCAACAGTATTTGACAAATCTTTGGAAGTTAATAAAAGCTCATAGCCTAGACCGGTGAGATGCAGGGTGGTTTGTTTATTGTGAAGGAAAACGAAGCCGATTAGTTCCAACGTCCAGTAGATGACAACCAATGGAAGATCATCACAACTCCCTCAATGTAACAATCAACACTTGTAGTGCAGGAACGAGCCTCACAAATGAGACACTGCCTGACCACAGACCCACCGGTTTCGTAGCTGCCAGGTTGCTATTAATTGAGGGCGGTCTCGAGTCGGCATATCAGCACGCGGACGCAGGTCTTCTTTTGCGGCGTGGGGTCATCCATGCCATTGGCGACGATGGAGGAACGGGGCTGCAGCTTCAGGATCGCAAAGACTTCAACTTTGACCTCTTCTCAATTCACATGTTAACAATGATAGGTTCATCGTCGTCCACGGGCAGCTCCTACGCTGTACCACATTAACCCTGACGTACGATGCATGAAGAAGAAGAAGAAGTAGCAGCAGCAGCAGCAGTAGCACGAGAGGGGATGTGAGGGGGAGGGGTAGATCGCGCTTGTACAAGCAGAGCAGCAAGCATTGTGCCCATCCCACGGAATGGAGCACATAGTAATTAGTAGGTATCGTGAAAGCGAGGCGAGAGCCCTTGATCTTCACTATTGGAGTCCTAGTGGCTGAAGTGCGCATAATTAGCGCCCTTGACAATGACGATCATTGAAAGAGAGAATCTGATATTCTTCAACATCAGTTCAATCACACAACTCAAGCTGCAGCTCGAGATATAAACAGACGTCATGTCGGTTGAGCCTCTGCCAACTTGGATGTCACAATGCATATCTAGCTCGTCTATTTTAACGCCGAACTCCGCTCCCTCTCAACAATACCAAGCCTACCTACTCGACATCCAATGCCAGCAAGCTTTTGCTTCTCGATGCCGGGACTGGCAAAAAAGAGCTCGTAGCGTCTCTAGCTCGGCAGGCCTCCTTGGACATGGAGTCTTCCACAACCAGTTCCCGGAGACGAGGCCGAGAAAAGGCCTGCAAGTCGGGTGATAAAAAACATTGGTTCCGTGATTGTCTCGAGGCGAGTCCAAAAACTGCCAAAAAAAATCTGCAGAGCAATGGAGCAAACACAGCAACAAGAAGCAACGCACACTAATGCCGTATCGTTGCTCGATTCGCCTGGGACCATCAGTTCAAGGCTAGTAGGACCTGTAGGTTTCTTTGTTTTCGTTTCACCTCATTCGTTGCACAGCGACTTCTTTTGGGCTGTAGCATGTAAGGAATAATAGAATGCTATACCTGTACCTGTAGAGAGGCTAGTCATCAACGTTGAGGGATTGGCCACCAAAAGCCAGGGCAATCGATTCCTCCGATCCCATCTCGTTGTTTATGCTCTGAAGAGACAGGTACTTCTTTATTTGTTAATCAGGATAGGATGAGATGAGATGACAGACATGTGAGAATGTTGGTGACACAGACTCAGCCTTGTATCGAATCTGGTTCCGTAGATGTTGAGGAAATGCTGGAGAGGTCGGAAGTCTTCCTACTGGATACGAGACGGGCCTGGGATGTCTTGGTGTTTTGTAATATGTGCAGTTTTTGACAAACTTGAATATTTGCAGTCGGGTTTAGCAGATTGCATATGATGATTACATGCGAATCTCGACATTGCTAACAGCACTGCAGTTAATAAATGCTACTTTCATGAATGATAAAAGGTATCGTCAGAGAGTTAGATGCCTATAGAATTGTAGCCCCAGGTCTCTATTTTGAGTGGCCAGAATAGGTGCCTAGCACCCCGCTATTGCAATTGAAGCTGCAGCTTCCAGTGGTTGTTGCCTTGCTTGAAGCTTGACTAGCGGAGCTGAGCAATGGTTGATCTCATCCATCATCCATCTTCAACCTTTTGCTATCTTTCCCATCTTGACATAAAACCCAACATTTCCCGCGTATTGTCTTTCATTTTACTCTCTTGACATTCTCTCGGTCAAACCTGTATGGGGCCCCATACCAATCTTGAAGATCCATAGCTTTTACAACGATATCGGAACTTTGCCGTGGAGTCTACCTACGGCTGCCGCTTTCGAAACCGTTGCACAACTACAGCTACAGCCTACAACACAGTCAGGTCTGGTCTACTACAGGTGTTGCACACCCGTCAGTCCAGTTTCTGTATCTTTGAACCCCTGTTCGACTACACTAGCCGGGTCGCCTAAAGTTAGATCGAAACAGCTCGATTTTGGTCAACTCTGTTGCAAATGCGCGCACACGATCACGTCCCTCACTCTAAGCGCCAAATCCTGGATATCGTCCGCAGCCAGCGTCTCGTCATCATCGTTCGTGTGCACCCCAAATAGCTAGCCAACTGGGTTAATCGACTACCTATTCACCAACCGCAGACACAACATCCCACGCTCACGCATTGAGAGGGGGAATCAGCAGGCACGCGATCGCAGCTTTCGTCACTCGTTGAGCCTCCCTCAACAAACTCACACGCCCCTCCATTCTCCGTTCTCCATCTCCAAGGCTCGGGAGTCTGCCCCTCTCTCCGTCTTCCTCCCGCTTGAGGGACCTACCACGTACAGTACCTACGTGTGGTAATTTATTAGTACCTACCGTACCTCACGCAACGACTTGCCCGTCTCGGATAGCATTACTCGCGCCTCGTGGGTGATTTGAACTCCTCGTTGTGACCCATGAGAAAAGTTCGGCGCCCCTCATCCGCCGTACACCACACGTTCGTCGTCCTTCCGTCTCCGGCAAGACATCATCAGAGCATCTCACCTATTACCAACAGCCCTTTGAAGAAAGACGACTCCAGTTGTGCAGTGCATGTTCAAGGTTCACAATGGAACCCAGCGGCATGCACACCCCTGAAGATGCGTTGTTGCAGTACGAATATATGACCCCAATTGGTGAGTGCTTGTTCCCACGTTCTTCTCCAACCGATCAGCCCCGTGGTCTAATGCCGGCCTGTCGTTGGTTGCCGGCGCCTGCGCTTAAGCTCCGTCGCGGCCGGTCCCCGTGGCGCCCCCGTTTTCCCCGTCCGGGACAAGTTCGTTCCATATTTCACTTGACCCTTCTTTCACAATTACATGGAGCCCGAGGGCATCCACATCCACGTCAATATCAGTCCCAATGTAGCCCGCAGACGGCTTCCACTTTGGTCAATGACAGACAGTTGATCATAGTCTCATGTTCAACGGTTCCGCAATCTTGGTGGTCGTGCGTCAAGGTTCGATGCCACTATCAATTCATTAGCACTCCTAGCTAGCTGACGTCTGCTCACAAGTGTGGGTGTGTATCCCGACTTCAACAAACATATGTCTGCCTCTTGAAGCATGCCAACCGGCTTATTTCTTTGCTGTATTCACCAAGTTGTGCCCAAGGACCATTCTCTTGAATTTCATCATTGGCAAGGCCACCCCTCGCCTCAATGTTTCCTAGCTCAGTATTGCCTTTGGTCCTTGTGTAAAGCACCAATAAAGGTCCCGATCACAAATGATGACATTTCATCGTCATATGATAAGGCGTAGCAGGGCAGCTCCAGGGTTCATGTATTATGCTATATCAGACGTCAAGTATCATTTGGTCATTTTCCACTTCTTACTTGCCTTCGCTTTCTACTCCCCCACCCATAATCTCCATTCGTTGACATCTCAGAAAACACTACCCCCACACAATTGCCGTTTGTGCCTTTCTCTTCACCGAATGCTGACTGATGCCTAGGATACTTCAAATCATCAAGATGCGGTTACTGTGGGAAACGTGACACGAGTCAGTCAAAACGTGAATTGAGCCCCTGCACCTCCAGTACCTTCTGACCACACCGAGACTCGCATACACTTACGTCACGAGACACCCGTGATCCCACGGCCGTGTCATCGATGGTTGTTCTGAAGTTCAGATTGATCACTTCGTATAAGCACTTGAGTCACACGGTCTCTTGAACGTAAGGCTAACTAGTACGTGGGGTTATAGGCTACGCTTACCACGCAGTGGCAAATTCTTTGAGTCCTGCGTTCTATCAAACTCTCCTCGATAGATATTGGAGACGTTCAGGCACTCTCATGTACCGACCTGATCAACGTCGGTCATGTTGCCCACACTATACCATTCGTCTTGATTCTAGCCTATTCAAGCCGTCCAGAGATCAACGGCAGACCGTCAACCGTTTCAATAAGTATGTCATGGGAGAGGCTTACATGAAAGAAGCGGCTCGCCTATATCCCAAGTCGCGTGATGAGACCAAGAAACGGGATAACCATTTTGATCTCGTCGAACGAATTCATGAGGCTGAAGAGGCTAACCTGAAGAATCCTCCTGAGGCAGCCCATGAACTCGTCGTGACTCTAGAGCATGACGATTGCACGGATGAGAAGTTTGCTGTTTACCAGAACTACCAGGCGGTAGTTCACAAGGAGTCTCCGGGTGAAATTACCAAGACCGGATTCAGACGCTTCCTTTGTGACTCGCCTTTGAGGAGAGAAACAATGGTGACATCCGATGGGCGTAAACGTCGCCTGGGCTCGTATCACCAATGTTACAGACTGGATGGTAAGCTAGTTGCCATTGGAGTGCTTGACCTTTTGCCCGAGTGTATAAGCTCAGTATACTTTCTTTATCATGAAAGTATTTACCAGCATGCGCCAGGGAAGCTTGGTGCACTGTATGAGATTGCTCTGTCCATCGAGGAGGGCTATGGCTGGTGGTACCCAGGCTATTATATACACAGCTGCCCCAAGATGATGTACAAGATTGATTACTCACCTCAATATGTTCTTGATCCTGTCTCATTGACATGGGACCCACTGGATCGAACTGTGTTGGATCTCCTCGACAAGAAGCCGTACGTGAGCCTTTCGCTTGAAAATGAGCAGGCCTCTCGCGAGATCGAACAAGGTTCTGCGTCGCCTACCAATGATACAGACCAGAGTGACGAAGCGGAGGACAAAGGTTTCGACTCTGCAGCATCCGATGAAGATGACAGCAACTGGTTGTTTGCAACCGGGATGCCGGGTATACCTCCGATATCCACGGTCGCTGAGTGGGATATGGACCATATCGCCTTGAAAGTATCCCCGAAAGCCCCATTATACGAAACCTCTGATCTCGTCAACTGGAAAGAAAAGGGGGTCGAGGAATATCCGGGAATGAGAGCTGGTGTTGCTGAGCTCATTGCAGCAATTGGCTCTGACCTGATGGACCGGATTTGCCTGGACTTTTCCAGGAGGCCCTAAACGAATATATCAGGACTGGGAGGCTAATAAGTATCAAGAGATGATTGCTACTCCATCTTGTTGGCGAAATCTTAGGGATTAGCTCAAAAGTCGACACATTTCGCCACTCAACATATTTGTCATGCCTAATGAAAGAATGTCCAACGAAGAGGCACGCCATGTAAAGTCTGAAGAGTGGATACATGCCTCGATGTTCTAATAAATACTGAAGTTATACAATGTAGCTAGACTGTGACGCTTGATTGGTGGTGGAGCTATGCTTCCCAAGCTTACACCCGGCCAGCCCACCACACTTTTCGTTGCCTTATCTTATCACTCACCTCGGTGAAGGACCAACCTTTTCTTTCAACAGCAAAACCCAAGTGTCATTACCGTTTCGCGTCGCATCTCCCTTTCAGGCGGCCAAGCGCGCTAACATTGATACCTATCTCAGCGCTTCGTGTGACATTCTGCCAACGGGGAACTTGCCTGTATCCTAATCATCATGGCGTCCCAGATAAATCTCTTCTCGCCAGCCGAACTTGCGTATCTTCACCAGTCACTCTCGTTACATCCTCCAATCCGTCCCGATGGACGCACACCGACACAATTCCGTCCCTTGACAGCAGAGACGGGCGTTCTGCCTGGTACAAATGGCAGCGCGCGCGTACATTTCGCTGATGGCACCGAGGCCATTGTAGGAGTCAAGGCTGAGATTGAGAAGACTGGAGGAAGCGAAGAGCAGCAGCAGAACGAAGAAGATCGAACAAGGGGCGACTGGCTCGAATTGGCAGTTGAGATCCCAGGACAGAGAGACGATGAAGCCTCGACAATATTCCTGGCAGAAATGTTGAGAGAGGCGCTATTGGCAGATAATGAGTTTGCCAAGAAATTGAGAATCAACAGACGGTTTCACTGGCGACTATATCTCGACGTATGTGCTAATAATACAAAGAAGAAAACGCAATGCTAAAACAGTACAGGTTCTACTAATATCTCCTCCACTATCATACCCTCTTCCACTACTCTCACTTACAACACATCTTGCTCTTCTGTCAACCCGTTTGCCCCGTCTCAAGTCTGAAGGCGACGAGGACCCTATGTTTGACGATGATTGGGAGGCGTCGACATTCTTGTACCCTCGCGATGGTACTGATGCGGCAGGCTCACGACCATCTATCACACTTCTTGTGGTTGCGATTGGCGGCAATATCATCTTCGACCCTGCAAAGGAGGAATTGGCTGTCGCGGAGACAGCGCTGGCCGTATCTGTGGCGGAGGTCCGTCGAGTCGCAGCCGAGGGCGACATGGAGGTTGATAGGAAGAGCCGCGAGCTCAAATTGCTGTCTATCCGAACCATTGACCCGCCATCAAGACTCACACCGCCCGGAGTGCCGCATACGACGAATGGAACTGCACAAAAGGGAGTGGTCCAGACAGCTGAGGGCGTGTGGAAAGCACCATTGGGTGGAACAAAGTTTGGAGCGATGGACAGTATAATACAGGCTGTCCTGGAGAAGGGCGGCGTTGCTGATGAGGTTTTGGAGGGCCTGGAGGGTGTCGAGCTCACATGAGACTACGTATAAGTTGAATATGAGGTGTGATAGAAAAGTACAAAGCCTCATGAGGCTGGGTTTCTTATAATCGTACAACGTATAACCCCTGGGCATGGAGATCGTAATGCTACAGCTACATCATACATGCAGATTCTTGCATTTTGTTTGAACATAGGCATCTTAGAAGACACCAAACCACTTCTTTTTGGGCTCTTCAACCTTCTCTTGCACCTCGATCTTTTGCACTGGCTCGTCCTCCACAGCAGCTTGCTCAGGCTTGGGATCCTCCTCGCCCTTGCCAAACACAACAGTTACAGGGTCCTTGGTCTCGATTCCGTGCATCTTCATGAAAAGTCGGCGCTTAGCTACATCGTCGAGATGGTTCGTTCGGTGGTCCCTGGCTTTCTCGGCCTTGTCCTTCTCGTGCAAGACGATAACGTTCTTCCAGGCGACGAAGAAGTGAAGAGGGTGCGTCCAGAGGTCTGAAATGGGAGGAACGAGCTCCTTGTATGGAGAGTTGTAGGCGTAGTTCATGAAGAAGGTGAAAACTCCAAGGGCGAAAAGAGTTCCCTGGCGGGGGTCAGTATACTGCGGGCAATTGAACAGGCAAAGGTGTATAGTAGACATACCATGGTGATGAAAGTATGCAAAAGCCTACTGTGCCAGAAAAAGTGCTCCCATGTCCCCTCGGGAGCCATCATGCCGGGATAGTGCTTCTTGTTCTGAGCGGCGACCTCGGAAGCGGTGAGCTCAGGGCCATAATGCTTAGGCACATGGTTCTTCTTGAGGCGGGAGCCATGAGAAGGAGGGTTGAAGCGAGCGGGCTTCTCGAGAACAATAGGCCTTCCCTTTGAGGATGAAGAGGCGAAGCGAATTCGGATGCTGTTTTGCGAGAGCGGGATGCTGATACCACGCCACAGAGGACCCTGAAGAGGGAGAAGAAAGCGGGGGATGATGGCGCGAGATGCCATTGTTGGCATGTGTGACGAACTATAACAATATGTGCGTTTGTTGTTCTACCTCTTGGCCTTGGAGCTTTGTTTATTGTGGTGGTTTCGTGATGCCCTCACGTCTGCCCAAACAAGAAGAATCTTTTTACCGGAGCCGTTGAAACAAACGAGGTCCCGGGATGGAGGTCCCACTCCGTTTCTTTGAGTCCGTTGGTCTGTTACGGGATTAGTGCCTCAGGTCACTGAGGAATTTAATTTGAGAATTTTTTTTTTTTCCCCATGATGAAAGAGCCTGGAAAAAAAGCCATCGTCGATGGAAGACCCGCTCTTGAGTGTTATGTCCCGGCTTTACCCGGAGCCACATTCACGGTCTACAGAGTACAGGGGGAAAGAATGTCGGCTTACTTACTCTTGCGCCGTGATTGGCTGAAAAGATATCCGCCACTGTGGCGCTCTGAGAGAATTGAGCGATCCGGCGTCGTCCTAAGCCAGTCGTGTCATGCTGTCATAAAGTTTTATTTTCTTGCTTCGGATCTTCTTCTTCATCTCTCTCTCTCTCTCTCTCTCTCTCTCTCTCTCCATCTCTTCTTTTTTACAACATCCACACTCCCAACACTCGATAGATTCTTTGCTCTCGTCTTTGGCTAACGCCTCTTGTTGAATTTACTACTACCTTTTAACTCCTTAATCACAAACCACATTCACAATGGCTGGCGGTAAGTCTATCCTCACAGCTTTGCTTTGGTTTGTGCCGGTTGTAGCGCAAGGTTTCGAGAGAGGCAATTGAGGACAACGAAAGGGGAGACGCTTTCCGCAGAGGATATCACGGTTTTCAATTCGAGCCTCGAGGGGATTTGGGTCTCGCACAATGGCAAGAGAGTCATGCTTGGGATGACCCAGCTGAGGTTGGCCCGCTGACCCTGTTGCCTGCGTCATTTACCCAGAACCGGTTTTCCCATGACCACGAAGTGTTGACCAAGACTCACCAACAATTCGTGCCACGCCTCTAGAACACCAAGGCGACTCTTCTTTCATCCTCTCACCAGACTCACCAACCTTGTCTACACAGCCTCAGCAGACCCAAAACTCACTCGGCCGAGAACTCGTGCGCTAACCCACAATGTGCAGGCGATATCAAGAAGGGCGCCAACCTCTTCAAGACCCGATGTGCTCAGTGCCATACCGTTGAGAAGGACGGCGGCAACAAGATCGGCCCTGCCCTGCACGGCCTCTGGGGCCGCAAGACTGGTTCCGTCGAGGGCTACGCCTACACCGATGCCAACAAGCAAAAGGGCATTGAGTGGAACGATGACACTCTCTTCGAGTACCTCGAGAACCCCAAGAAGTACATCCCCGGTACCAAGATGGCCTTCGGTGGCTTGAAGAAGGCCAAGGACCGCAACGACCTCATTGCGTAAGTTTTTTTTTTACTCTGTTGAGTTGCAGTCAGTTCTGGACATTGGCTCGCTGTTTCTCTCGAGGGTTACAGTGACGCCGTATGATTTCCAAACTGCCACGCTCTCATTCCCCTACTGCATCACAACAGTCACTCACAACTCCTTCACAGCTACCTCAAGGACTCTACCAAATAAGCGACTATAGATCGCGTGTAATGTTACGACTTTCGATAGATGGGGACCGCCAAGGGACGAGGGGCGTTTGTACTATAGACTCTACACCGCACTTGTTAAGACATGCCACGTGCTTCGTATCCTATTCCCATCTCTCCTCTTTATGCGACTTCCGCTCCGATACAACACAACCGTCTTTTTCACCCAAGAAGAAAAGCCTGGCGTTGGTTTGAGGCGGAAAACAGGAATGTCATGAGACCAAAACTAAGCGTGTCCGCATCATAGCCTGATTTTGTCACGATAGGGATATTAAACTATTCTTTTTCCACTCTCACTCGCTTCGTGTTTACTTCATCCGTGTCTCATAATTATGTATTTGGAATCAATCGTTAATGTCATTTTTAGCATGATATGATGCCACGAACCAATCTCAATGCCGTCAACGTCAAAGCCGATTGATTACATGTCCAGTCTCTCCGATACCCGAGCGCCCTGTAAAGAGAGGGTCATCCGCGCAAGCCGGTTCTTTTTCATGAGCATGTTTCTACTATTTTTCGATCCCACCTCAAGTT
>VYWZ01000805.1:0-50513 GCA_008711595.1 Fusarium xyrophilum | reverse complement strand
ATTTTTAACTCTCTATAGTTTAAATTCTTAAGCTTATCTTCTTTTTCCTATAATATAAGCCTATCTTACTATAGTATATATTAAGGTAGATCGATATAGTTCTCTAAACCCATCACGCACTCTCGACACTGATCAGGCTGTGATAAGAAACCCGTCATTGTTTGTTGAATACCGCTTCAACTGCATAATCAAGCCTACGATGTATGTGGTGGCTAGGTATTCGCAAATGAAACCCAAATCGTAGTCATCAAGTTCAATATGGACAGTATGTAAGACAATAAACCACGCAGTCGTGATCAGGTCTTTGTTTGGAATGATCATGGCCATCATCTCAAAAGTATACTACTACGTAACTGCATATAACTCCTATTGTACACTGAAGACAAATACACTATTCGGCGTTGATTAAACCCCGGATATAAGGAGTATAGCCAACATAATATTTGTTCAAAATATTGTTCCTACTCATGAGTGAGTGACTCATCGAGGTCCGGGGAAGAGTCCCTTATCCTGAGTGCCCCCAACAGCATTGTTGCCCTCAATATGGCTGGTGTCAGGCTTATCTTGAGGGTAATGTCCGTCATTGGCAGCAAACTCATACAGGGGAGGGAACGGAGCAGCATCCCTGCGCAGGATGTACTTCTTGAGGTACCGTGGCAGCTTCCTCCAGTAGTACGAAGCATGCTCTCTATTAGAGACACCAAAGACGTTGTCAAGTTCTTCAAGAGTCAGATTCTTGGTTTCAGGGAGGAGGAAGTAGCAGAAGATCCAACCACAGATGTTCCAGACACCATACCAGCTGAGAGCACCAGTATTGGAGAATGCTCTTCGCAGAGCTGGCCAGGTGAAACTGATGATGAAGTTGAAGCCCCAGGTGATAGCCGTACTGGAAGCCATGCCGATATCTCGAATATGAAGAGGGAAAGCCTCAGCACTGTAGGTGAAAGGTACAGGCCCAAGACCTGGAGAATAAACTGCCATGAAGAGATACAGCCCTAAAGTGATAATAGCGATCTTGGGAGAGCGAGGTTCGTCGGCAAGTTGGAACACTCCATCAGTGAAGAAGAGACATGCTGCCATGAGAGGGAAGGTAACTAGAAGGAGGCTTCTGCGTCCAAAGGTATCAATAGTGTAGATTGCAGGGATGGCGAAAAGGAAGTTGATGATGCCGCCGCCCATGGATACGAGGAGAGCTTCAGACAGGCTATAGTTTATATCGGTAAAAATGGAAGTTGAGTAATATGCGATCATGAACCTTGATCCCAATCTTAGTAACTATCAAAGGGTTGAGGTTGGGGTCGGATGACTTACATGCAGAACCAGGCACTTTGGGCGGCGCGTCTGTTGCGGCGCACGGTGAAAAAACTACTTTAGTAGATTTCGCCCTTCACGCTCACCACGCTCAATCTCGAGTAGTTTGTACGCGTAATCATATCACGTGTAGCCTGGACAGGTGGAAAGCGAAGCTTCTTGACGGATCGGAGAGCCTTGTCAAATCGGCCGCGCTCCATGTACCAGCGGGGAGAATCCGGGCAAAAGTACACTTGGAGCATGACAATGAGTGGGGGGACAGATGTCGAAGCCATCATCCATCGCCATGGAGAGTTCTCACTACCCATTATAGTAACGTTTTGGAAAGCTACACAGACGATGAAGCCAAGGGCGATACCGAAAGCAGTCCACATCTATGAGCATGATTAGATCATGAGCCTCCAACAGTATTGAGGGCCTTCTTACCTGCCACATCATGGTCAGAGCACCACGAATGTTCTTTGGTGTGGATTCAGCAGAGTAGACGGGTTGTTGTGATGGACTTTGCGCCAACAGCGAAACCAAGCATGAAATGAGCAAACAAGAAATTCCAGAGGCTATCAGGTGTCAGTTAGATCTCAAGCCTTGTGACAAAAATCGAAAACTTACGAGGTAGTGATAGGCATCCAAAACCCATTGATTGTAGAGATAGCGCAAGAGATGAAGATGGTTCCACGGCGGCCGGTGTACTTGTTGAGAATCGGACTGGTCCAGCAATCGACGACAGCGGAACAAAGGTAAGGAGCACCGTTTGTCAAACCTTTCATCCATTCGTTCTCTATCTATTTGGAGTTCTTTGAAGTGGAATTCCTATTATTGTTAGATACTTGCAAAGATTTTGAGACTGGTTCAGCATACCTGTGCACCATTCACAGTAGTCTGATCCATACCCTGAACGATAGCTGACCTAGCGCAAAGAGTGCAGAGGAAGTACAAGGCAAAGGGTTGATGCCATCGAGATGTCTCTTCCTTTTTCAAGATTGCCTTCTCATCTTCAGAAAGCATCTCAATTTTCCCAGAGCCCCCGGGTGTGTCGTTGACTTGAGCGACGAGAGCTCCCTTTCGGAAGTCCTCACGGTGCTCGGAAAGGCCCTTGGACTCGACAAAAGCGTCAACATCAGCAAGTACCTCCTCTCGAGTCATGCCAGCCAAAGGGCTGCGCAGGAGAGTTGCCTTGGAGGCTCTTCGCTGGCCAAAGCCGGCGCCCTGATTATCGTTGACGAAAGTTCCATTGCTGCTGGAGTTGCGGTAGCTGTCGTTATGGTGGCCAATATGATCTGTGTCGTAGGCGGGCGGAGCCTCACTGTCGGCTCTTGGCAGAGGCATCGTGCTTATCTCGAAAAAGCAAGACAGCAGATAAGAAGCAGACCACACAAGAAAGTGGTAATGTCACTGACAACTAAGTCTGGGGAGAAGTTGGGGCCCCGGATTTTGTCGAGGGAAGACTTTAGATGTAACAGAGTCGCAGAAGCTGGGGATGGCCCAATTATTATATGTCTTTTTGGAAAGGATTCGAGAAGACTTTACTCCACATGATGAGCAAACGCTCAAAGAGGTTTGAGGATGGAGGAGTGTAGGCTGCCAAGATGATCGTTGGATTCTTTGGCTGTGTGCGGCTCAAAGCTCGGCGTATCCCTGTCTCGGCAGCACAGTTTATGACGTTGTTCAAGAGGTAAGATGAAGTGAGATGTCTCTTTGCTGCTGCCTCTCGAATCCTTCAAGGGGAGACTGTGTGATGATGACGCGTTGGATGTAACTGGAATTGAAGTTACAATCTAACCGCGTACGTATTGGTAGCCATGTTCCCGATGAAGACTGCTTCGATTCATCACTTCAGTCTTTCTTTTATGAGCATGGGTGCTCTCGTCCGTGTCGTTGCCGTGGCCCAAGGTCGGAGAATTGACGATTGAGTTCTGTTCAAAGTCAATCAGCGCTTATCCTCCACAAACTCAAAAACGAAGTCAAAAGAGCCTCACACAAACCTGCTTCAAGCCGCCGGCGTTCAACCGTCCGCCAAGCCCGTTATGTCTCCCCCAAGAACGATCATCGGCGCAAAGACCCTAGTAAGCCATCTCGATTAAACGTAAATGGGCGACCCTCCCACGACAAGGATGACTTGGCGCTAGTCCGGGCGTGCGTCACAGTCTGCCGACCAAACATTGCACTTGACGTCAATTCTTTGACTGTCTCAAGGGCAAGTTTTTGAAGGTAAGTGTGAGGTTTTTGGGTGTTTTTCGCTTACCCCGGATATTGAGCACGTGGATCTGAGCCAGAGTTGGTGGTTTGCTAAGGACGAGCTTATCTTGACCTCCGCTGAGTTCCAGGTGAGCTTGATGGGCGGGGTTGAGATTGACCGACCACATACTTCGGAGTCACCAAGCTTTGGCAACTTGACTGCTCAATTTCTGATACTTGGTGGCTTGTGTACCATTCGGATTACCCGTTGTGGTCCAAATAAACTCGATCGATCATCGAATACTGGGACTGCCTAGACTGGCTGGTCGGTAGCTGGGACTTGTGGACCTGGCCCAATTTACCCAAAGTGCAAGATATGTTCCACAAGAGCTTCTTGGTATGGAGAAGACCCCATCTTGAATTCTGCTGCCTGTTGACTTGGCCGGGCTTGTCGTTGCGCCAAGGTCGGAGCCTTTGATCAGATGAAAGGTAAATCTTTCAGTCTGCATGTTGTTTGCTTGGCTTCGGGGAAGTTATGGACATTGGTCGGGAATCCTTTGAGGGGCAGTTTGGTAAATCAAATTGTTCCTGGCACTTGGCCAAGTTCTGGCTTTCTGAGCGATTCGTACATATGGAGTTGTGTCACTGGGATGTTGCAGCGCAGGTGTCTCGTGGCTAAGGGTCGGTTCTTGGTCGATAGGAAAAAGCAACGATCGCCGGCAACAGTCTTCTCGGCTATCTAGACTACTAGCTCTGCATTAAGGGTCTCTCTGAGGTGAGCTGACTTGCTTTTCATGCGTGCGGCTCAAATAAGGATGGCGAGAACCAACGACAAAAGGCAGTTTGCCGCGGTTGTGGGGAGGCCACCACTCATCAGACTGTAAGCGACACTGGTTACCATCCGTGAATCTTGAATACTGGTGTGTCTTTCTTGATAATCCTTATTTCTTTGAATAGTCAGACGTACTTTTGTTGTCGTAGTAAAAGCAAAGGGTGAAGGGTCGTCGAGTGACACCATGTGGTGTTTTGCCAACACGCAAATAAATTTCTTTCCTTGGGTGCCTTTTCCACGACCGTGGAAGCGGAACTGCGATCCCTGTTTGCGGAATATTGTATTGGTAACGTATGTAGGGCAATCAAAAGTGGAAAACATTGATTTTCCTTCTAGAATTTCAAAGGCATTAATCATGTACTCGACAACACTCGACAATGAGCACAACAAATGTGAACCTACGTACATGCGGATCGTTGACCTTCGTAGCATGCATGTGTCTTATGTTTGTGGTTTCTTTGAAGTGTCGTAGTTAGGTGTGGAGCTGGACGTATATAGGCCTAAATGCACATATCAGATTCTCATCATCTCCATACAGCGCACAGATACACTATAACCAAATATCACCTCCGAAATCTGATATTCACTTGGTTATTGAATGGAATTGTGGTAGCACTCGACTCGAGCAATGGATCTCCACCTGTATCTCCTTATACCGAGATCTCAGGAGCAAATAAGAAGTTGCTCAGGAGCTGCACCACCGCCTCGTCTTTGTGATCTAGATCCCGTCTTCACCTGAGATGCACATACATGGCATATGAGCACCCGAAGCTCATTCATAGCTCATTGGCAGGTCCTCCACTTCCTCATTTCGTCCCAGCTTCACCTCTGCTTCCGCGTTTCCAGGCCTCGAGTCACCGGTTAGCCCCCCTATCGCCCACTGTAACTTGTACGAATTGCAGCTGTTGCCTCGTCAGTACCTGCACTCCCACTAGCGCCTTCTCTCTCCTTCCTCCTCGTTCTTTATTGTGATTACATCCTCACTTCTGCCTGATCTTTAGGGCCTACAACTGAGGCACCTCACAGAGCCCTTCTCTGCCTTCTCTCCTTCCCCCTCTTCTCTCTTCTCCCTCCTCTCTCCTCCCTCCCTCTTTCCTTCTCCTCTTCACCGTACTCAAGGCACAAGAGATCTTGAGCTTTTTCCTTTTTGCACTGACGGTAAGTATCCCTTCCACCTCTCCTTCATCTTCTCCGTCTCATATCCTGTCTCTGCAGGTCATCCTCACGCGTCTTTTGCTTTCGCCCGCTCCTTTTCATCTCGTCGTCAACATGTGCCGCGAGACTATCACGATCGCTCAGTGCGCTCCTGAGGTGTCACCCGTTCTCGCCTTCTACTGCGCCAAGCTCCATCTCGTGGCGAAGGACCGCATCGTCTGTGACGCTGCTAAGGGACAATGCATTTGCTTCTTTGGCTCTTGCGGTGCTATTGACCGTGAGATTCCTACTGAGGGAATCAATCTCGGTGAGGTTGTCAAGGCTCGCTGTGCCGAATGCACTCCCCGGGAACACCGAGTTAGCGGCGGTATCCCCGCTCAGCAGATCCTTGAGTCTGTTCTTCTTCGCTCTACCGACGGCCAGAATGGCTGGGAGGAGCGATCCAAGCTCCTTTCTGAGCTTTGGCTCAACAAAACTGCATGCCCCTACCACGTCGACACCTCCACGGAGCCTGTTACTCCTATCGTTGAGGTCATCAACGTCAACGAACGCATCCATCTCGACACCGAAGTCAGTCACTCTGGTACCGGTCTGAGCGCTGAGCCTGCTGAGCCTACCAACACCACTCCTGAGTCTACTATTGAGCTCAAGCCAGGCAGCTTCGGAGATGAGTTCAGCGAATTCTCCAGCTTTGCTGCTACGAAAGATGCCCCTTCATCCCCGGTTGGGACTCTCTTCGCCGAGCCTGTTTTTACCGATTCCTTTGTGGCTGAGCCCGCTTCCACTATCGCTGATGAGTGGGCTGCCAACGCGGGTACCGCTGACTCCGCTGATGAGTGGGCAGCCAACACTGCTCCCGCTGGCGAGCAAGGTGATAACGCCGCCAATCACGGTTCCGACTCTGGTAAATAGAGTCCTTCTTTAATCTTAACGGTCACTGACATCAAGCTACAGGAGCCAAGAACATTCTGGACCCCAACGAGGTTGGCATTTCCACCAGCCGCTGGGCCCCCGGCAACTCTCCCACCAACTCCAAGCCAGCTGTTGACTTCAAGGAGCCTGAGAGTGGAGAGGAGCATGGTCAGGCACAAGAACAGGCACAGACTCCTGTTGTCGCTCCCTCTCGGCGTGCGGTCTACTTCTCCTACAATCCCAACAATGTTGAGAAACTTGAGGAGGCCGCCGAGATTTTTGCCAACGTGAAGAAGGCCTTCCTCATGGGTAAGACTTAAGCGTCAGTCCGGGTCCGGGTGGAGACGAGTTGTTGTGGGGAGGATGAAGAGTATTATGGATAGTCTTGGTCTTTCCAGAGGGATGATTGGAGTGCAATTGAATGAAAAGTAGTGAGCCGTATTTTGGCTCAGTAGACAAGACATCACACAGTACTCAAGCATCCTACGTATTGATTCAGACAGCGACGTGAGCGAATTATTCTCCATTTTCAATATGGCTCATACTATGACTCAGTAATGCAAAATGCGAAAGTCATGACGTAAAGAAGTCCTGATTGTGCTTGACATATCCCAGTGAAGTCTGCGTTAGCCTAGGCTTAACGCGGGAGTCTGACACCTTGGAGATGTTTTGTGCTAATCATTCCCTCATCTGCGTCTCAAGCTGAGAGCCCCTGCATCGCCTTCTGACGCGCCTTTCCGGCCTCGTACGAGGAGAGCGGTAGGAGAAAATCACACATTTCGGCCGCTGATAAACATGCAGATCTGGCAGTCGTCTCCCCCGCTTGTCCTTGCTTCTCTTCGCTGTATGTTTTGTCAATCTATTTACGATAACTTCAGGGTCTGAGCTCCGCTGGGCCGCGCATAAAGATGTCCACCGACACTCCCCAGCCCGGGCCGGGCCAGCGCACGGCTCAGGATCTGGTGGAGGATATTGCGAAAGAGCGTGGGTATCTTGGCGAAGAGAAGCTTGCGCGGATTGGAGAGATTAACCCTGAACTTAGACGCTAGGTGGAAGAAGCTCTCCTTCGGAAGGATGAGATGGTAGGCTCGGCTGTCTTGACGTATGTACTTTATCTCAAGCACGGCGTTCTATTGATGAGGTTGCAGGCTGGCACGAAATCTCTACACAAGCAACGCTAGATTTGTCTTTGAGCTGCTCCAAAATGCGGATGACAATAACTACAGCACTACTCTCTTAAACGGTCAAGATCCATTTGTGTCTTTTGAAGTTCGGCCAGATAAGATGTCGATTGAGTGCAACCAGAACGGCTTCACGCATGAGAACCTCAAGGCCATTTGCGCAATCGGCAAGAGCTCCAAAGTCGTGGCAGCGGGATACATTGGCGAGAAGGGCATTGGCTTCAAGTAAGTGTTTATGACGGCGTGGGAAGTTCACATCCATTCAAATGACTTTTCGTTCTCGTTCACACATCGCAAGGGGGACTCCGGTATCGGCATGGTTACACCAGTATGGGAAGATGCAGATGAATCAGTGGGAGGCTCTTCGACTCGCGTTACGTTGTTTCTACATACGAGTGATGATCCTGAGGAGGATGCGAGGCAGGGGGAGACGATTCAACTCTAGTTCCCAAGACTTACAACACACGATCCTACTTTTCCTTCGCAAACTACGCAAGGTGCAAGTCTCCTCCTTCGATGAGGGTGACACTCGGACATCGAGCACGACATACTCTCTTCATGGAAGCAGCCCGGTCACAGTCAAGAAGGAGACTTTTGAGGGTGTGGAGGAGAGGCAGTATCATGTTACGAAGCATGTTGCGGAGAATATTCCCAAGAGCGAGAACAGAACATACTCCGATGAGCAGGATCGTGCCGATTCGTCTACGGAGGTTGTGCTGGCACTCCCGTTGTCAGAGTCAGGCACTCCAATCATCGAGAACCAAGATGTCTTCGCATTCCTTCCAATGCGGCCGATTGGGCTTCAAGGTATGTGAGAGTCTCATCGAGGCCATCACAGAAGCTTTGCCAGACTGACAAACGTGTCCATGTAGTTCCTCATCCATACCGATTTCGTCACCGAGGCCAGTTGGTAAGGCATAGTTACTGGATCCCTGTGAAACCCCGGTCTCTTGAACGGTATCGCCGACTGTTTCATCAAAGCCATTGAGGAGTTCTGTCAGCACCCGATACTTCAATACCAATGGATGCGCTGGCTGCCCCAACGAGGCTCTTATCCTTGGGATAGCTTCTGGTCGGGTCTCCTTGACAGGATCAAAGCGCGCATACAACAAGTCAAAGTGCTTCGAACGCTTGGTACTGTACGGTTAGATTACATACACAAGCTTTGCCGTCTTCAGCCATGGTTACGCGATAAAAACGGCGATCCCCTTTTCACTGACCTTTATGAGGAGATTTAGCTTGCGAAAGAGTATACACGTGATGATCTGAAGTTGTTGGAGCCGTATGGGCTGGAAAGTATGTCGCCCTCTGATGCCATCACTCGTGTTGGGATGGATCTCGAAAAAGACACCGACAATTCGAGGATGAAGAGTCCCGCTACGGATAACGAATGGTACTCACTGCAGCAGGAGCGCTCATCTTGTTGAAGAGCACCGCGACAGTAGGTCCCGCCCAAGACCGCCTCAAGCAACTTCGATTCATTCCCCTCGAGAATGGGACCTGGGTTTCTTCAAGCAGAGGGCCACTTTACTATTCGCATGCATCGGGCCGCCTCGCAGTCCCCGATGACCTCGATTTGAGCCTGGTCGACTCGGAAGCAGCCAGCAACCCTGATCGGCGTGTTCTGTTTGACAAGTTTGGCGTCATTGAAGCTCTTGTGAAGCCGATCAAGTCGGTCGCCAATGACGTCGCGCTCGCAGCATCCATCTCCCACCTAAAGTTCTTGTACCTTTCCGAGGTACTACTCGAGGAGAATGAGGATCAAGCGAAGTTACGTGGCTATCATATCTATGACCAGAATATGAGAGCACGGTTACCAACTAAACACAGTGTTTATCTCACAACAGACGACGAGTATGGCCCCAGTGAATTGTTCAAACCTCAAGGAGATGCACCGGGTTCTGCATCGCCTTTCCTCCATCACGGCTACCGCCAGGAAAAGCCAACTACACCAGCAGGTTACTCGTGGGGATGAGATAATGGCTCTAGTTACGCCTCCAACTTCGACTTCAACTTCGGCTTACCCAGAAAGGCCCAGACCGGAAATTAGAACTATCTTCCGCCTTTCGCTATATCGAGCAGCACCGACCAGAATGTCTCTTGGGGGCTCTCCAGCGAGTCTGGGATGTTGAGAGAACAAAGGTCATGGAATCTTATGATATCATAAGGGAGTTGCGTCAAATCGAGGTTGTGTGCAAAGGAGGAGATGACTTTGCTTTGTCTGAGCCACTGTCGACTACTTGTTTACCTTTGCCCGAACTTGAAGGGAAGCACTCACGCTACGCCGAGGATGAAGGTTTTGTGTTACTAGATTTGGGCGAATCGATCACCTCGAGCACGTATCGCGCGAAATGGGGTTTCTTGGTGGATGATCTTGGGGTTGGATGTACTGATGACCTCCAGTTCTATCTGGCTATTCTGAGGACTATTCGCTACAGTAATGCTGCTGCTGGAGCGCGTCGGAATACCAGAGTGTTAGATCTCTACGAAGTGATTCAAGCCCGATGTCGGGAAGCTGATAGCTTCCTCGACGCGCAGGCGGAGGCAAGGTTCGTTTCCATTTGCGAGACACCTGAAACTACGACTGACTAACGTGCACAGGTAAGCGATCAATGACGGAAACCTCATATAAATCCCCGCACACGATTCGAGCCCGCCGACATGGACGTCATCTGAGAAATGTTTGTGGAACGCCCGAGAAGACATGCAGACGGCATACCCTCTCGCCCGCCTCTACCGAACTGTTTTCCATCGCTCAGAAGAGGATCTTGATGTCTTGCGACAATTCTTCAAGACAGCACTCGGAGTCAAAGACTTTTCGTGGGAGGATTACCTAAACGAAATACGGAGACTGAAGGACTTGAAGAGTGAGGACTTTGATTGGGTTAATGACCTGTACAGTTCCTTGGACTCTGAGAGGTTTGGCATGATGGAGGTAGATGCTACGAAGCTTGAGTATGGACTCTATAAATTTCCACTTTATCGGCTAACGGATACCTAGGGAAACGTTCGCCGAAGAGCCATTGATCTACTTCAATGTCGGCAGCGTAAGCCGCTGGTACACAGTTGGTGAATGCCTATGGTCGAGCGCCACGCAAATCCGAGGCGGAGTAGCGCTCAACGACCTCTACCCCGATCTGGAAGATTTCTTTGTCAGTCTCCTCGGTGTACAAGAGCTTACGCTAGACATGACCTACGACGAACTCAAGGAGATGGGTAGTAGAGTGCCCCGACATAAGTCGCTGCTGTCAAGGAAACCATCCGGGCGCTCAACTATCTACTTGGCACGATAGCTGATCCACCAGAAGAAGAACCTATCTTCGAGGAACGGTCTTTCCTGTGAGGTATCCAAATATGTCAGTGAAGTTGCAGCCTGGCAGGACGCAATTCGCTATTGCCGAGCGAAAGACTCTGGGTGATTATCTTCGCTCCCCAGGCTAAGATGCTCGACTTCACTTTGGATGAGGTTCGTCGGTTACGGCCATTTCTTTCATGGCTCGAATTGGAGTCACGGTATTTGTCGACATCTGTGCAGGAGATCTCTACTATGGCCGGTAGACGAATGGACGAGCTGCAGTACCCAGACAGGGAGATCAAACAAAAGGCAGCTAGTCTGTTCCAGTACGTTGCAGACAAAAGACGCCATGTATAGCTACTGATTGCTTCCACAGAATTTCAGTGCATTTTAACAGCCCTCAGACTTCAGAGGACAGCCCGGATCTTTACTAGACCCTCATATGTGCAGAGGTCTATGAAACTGATGGCATCTCCTCCGAACTCCATTTGTCACAGAATGGCCATAGTTTGGTGCATATACAAGATAGGAGTGAGCTTCACATACGCGAAGACGACAGTGGCCTCAAGACTTACGTGCCACGTGATCCCAAGACACAAGGATTCTGTTACTTTTCGACTCTTCCAAGACGGTTCCTGGAATGGATGATAACAGACCCTGTTACTTTACAAGTCAAGCATGCTGGCTCCAAAGCTATTCAGATCGTTAGTGCAGTTTCGAACGCATCTCTCATCAACATGGCACAGATTCTGGAGGCAGAGGGTGTTGTCGAGGTGAACATTCCTCAAGGCTGGTGTCATCAAGCGACTGAGGAGGAGGCTGGAGGGGACCATGTTGATGTCGAAGAGGAGGACGTGCATGATGCCACTGTGTATCATGAAGCTCAGGAGGGAAAAGGTGAGACTGTTTCTCACGAGACAGAGGAAGACCCCATTGCTCGATTTCTGGCACAGCCAGAGATTCATGAAGACGATATTTCAAGTGACGAAGACCCTATGCTTCAAACGTTCGACAATTTGAGATCTCCCCCGAGACTATCTGACGTCCCTGTCCGACAGCGAAGTCCAGCGACTTCAAACTCATCCGTCACTGGGCGACGACTGTTCACCCCGACTTCGTCTACGGCTGAATACTTCCGCCAAAACAGGCGAACATCATCAAATCTTCATCGCAACGGGGGCAGACATGGGTCCCTTCAGTCGACGTCAAGATCAGCAAGTCAGCCAGCATTTATCTTTGGCTCTTCCCCTACAGCACAGCCCAGTCCAGCGTTCCTATTCCAGAGCTTTGGTGAAGCATCACAACATCCGACCATCGAAGATGAAGAAGAGTATCTGAGACTAGTCAACAATATCATTTCGGCGGCAAACACTGCAGAACTACCTAGTAAAGGTGCTTACGATATGTCGGAACTCTTTGGTGCGTTGCCAGAAGTAGATGAAGAAGAGGTTGAACTATCACGACAGTTCCGATCGCATGGTCTTCCTGAACGAGACATGCCAATTGGAGCTCTCGGTGAACTATTCGCAAGTTGCAAATATCTACTGTTTATCAGAACAATACTTACAAGATCACAGGTCTTTGAACTTCTTCGGAACATGGATCCTCCACTACCTCGCTTCAGTCGCGATAATTGGCAAAACCAAATGCGAAAGTTCATCATCATCCATCCCGACTACTCAGACATGCTCCCCTGGATCGCCCAAGAAACCGCCGACATGGTATACTATGACCGAAAGCGGGTATTAACAAATCATTTGGCTGACAAAGGGTATCTCGACAAAACAGCTTGGCAGAATAAAAAGCCATTGTTCTTGATCGAGGTCAAGTCTACGACGGGACATAGCCGAACACCGTTTTATATGAGTAAGCCGCAGTATCAACGGGCAAGTGTTCACAGCTCTCGTCCAGCGCTTATTTTTACCTCTTCTTCTTCTTCTTCTTTTTTTTTTTTATCGGGAGTTAACTGATGGGCTTTGTAGAGGCAAGAGAATTCTTATACGACGCTTTCGCCGGCGGCGTCGCCTACGATTTATTTGCTTGCGAGGGTGTCGAATGTTGATAAGACGAATATTGAAGTGAAGCTTTATCTTGATCCGGAGAAATTGAGACAAGATGGGTCGTTGGTGTTTACGGGGGGGTCGTGGTCAATCGTCCCCGGGCCTGGATCAACTTGACGATGTTGACTTCCAGGTCATCAATATTCTATCTATCTCAATGATAAATATCATATCATTCACTTTACTTCATACTATTGGATTCTTCCTGGGTTTTTTACATGTTCACCTAAGACCGAGAGCATCCGCTTCGCTAACCTCAACGGCCTGCCACTGCAAGCATCAACGCGATGGTGTTCTATGACTATCAACAAACAGTATGTCCTTCCTGTTGAGGGGCCGAATGAATGAAGAGTGATATATCTGCCACTGTCATATATATGTGATACAAATTTAGGCTTCCACCTGAACAGAAAGGATAGCAGTGGCAGCAGTTCCAATATGATGCATTTTCCCCCTTTTCAGCCGCCGAGTCGCTCTGACAGTGGTCCTCGAGCATCTCGAGGATTGCCAGTGAATAACAAATCCATCCTTTATAATCTCATTTTCAGTCCCTGGTCCGAATCTTTCTCTACTTCCCTCCTCACCAGCTTCCAAGCACTTCACATCTCATCCCATACCCTCTTCATCCTTCTTCTATCTTGACAACTATCAACCAACAGTACCCCCAACCTCATTAACAACCCTATCTTACTCAAACACGAATCAACCAACAACCCTGAGAGTATTTTGACTACTTACACCATGTCTGACCGTGTGTCTACCCTCAACGGTGACGGACTTATTCCCACCAACGACATTCCATCCGAGAATGGTCTTACCGAGACTAGCCCTCTCGAGCACCAGACAGTCACTACCCCTTCTCTCCCATCTTCTCAGTCAGAAGATGCCAACATGGATCCCAATTATGTCAACCTCCCCTTGGGTCTCCCGCCCTCCGTTGTCCCTCGTGAGGATGTCCCTGCTGGACATGTCCGCCTTCTTGGTGGATTCATGTGTCCTATTAACCCTGCCCAACCCAAGCAAGAACCTAATGAGGACAATAACACTAAGACTAGTGTGTATCACTGCCCTGCCGGTATCCTCGAGCCCGAGGACGCCGATGAATTCTCTGGTGAGCACTTCCCGGATGACGAGCGTTCACCGAGTGTCCTTTCTCCCATCGGTCCTAAGCGACCTGGTCTCTATCTTCGGGATGATCATCCCCCTGTGGCTTCAGTTGAACCGATGTCCTCCCCATGCCAAGAGCTCAGCACCCAGTACCAGGGTATCAACTCCTCTTTCACTCAGTCTGTCGGCCCTGAGTACCTCCAGCCAATTGATCCGGCGACTCGTCTTCATATGATACCTCATCATGCGCTGAATTCTCCAACTCCTGGTTTTATTCAGCCCATTGAACCTTATCACCCCAAGCCAATTGTTCCTGGTTTCCCTGAGCCTATTGGTCCACCCCCATCTCAGCCTATGGTCTACTATTATGCTGAGCGTGTTTTTGATCCCCATGGCGAGGCTCCGGCCTCGGCTCATCGCCGTAGTTCAACCATTACTTTCAATCCCAATGCGATTGAGTTCACACCCAGGTCCACTGCTGCTGGCCTGGTCAACCCTGGAGCGATTGAGTCCGTACCCATCCCTACCGACGCTGGAATGGCTCCCTATGAGGCCCGTGAGCTCACTCATAACCCTGCCGATCTTGGCATGATTCCCTACGAGGAAACTGGCGTTGGGGGTTTTGTTGCCCCAAAGGCCAATGCTGAAGCTACTATGGCCGAGACCATTCAGGATGTCTACAAGAAGATTCTGGCCATCGAGGATGAGCGTGATCGTGAGGATGCGCTTAACGAATTTTACTACATGCAGGCTAAGCCCTGGACTGATGAGATGACCCGTCTTGAGAAGGAGGAGCAGGAGCTCGAGGAGCGCAGGCGCCAATTTGCCCGCAAGAAGTAGACTTGTGAGACACTAGATCTTGAGTTTTGCAGTTTGGAGTTTGAGATTTCATTGGACAAGAGTATCTTGGAATACATTGGACCAAGTACGACACACTGTTGGATGACTATTGGTAGAGGATTGTGGCTGTTAAGGATTTCTTGCTACGGGCAGATTTCTTGTCATAGTGGAGTAGATGCCTCCCATAGTCAGTTGTTTTAGACTAGATCAATGAATTGACGTCTAAGAATGATGACCTGGTTCTCCTTTGGTGATTCAAGTCATGTGAAGTGGCGATAAGTGGTCGGCTTCTTACGATATGCATCTCATTCTAGCGGAAGAAGAAAACACTACTGATCTCAAATGTAACTACAAGCACTGAAAGACCAAGCCTGTGTCCTTGCATGCCTCTACTCACGAAACAGAAAAGACATCGCGATTATCGGCACGGCTTCAGGGTAACCTCCGGTCGCCGGTCCAGCCCCCGCAATGTGCGACCGAGAAAGTGGACCCTCGGCGCCGAGCCTCCATCGGAAGTTCATCATCACCCCGTCATACTGACGCTTCAACAAATCACAATGAAACTCCAAGAATCTCATATTTACGTACCGCAAGAGTTTCCAATGAAACATCTTTTGTATCATACAAACTTTACATCAGTCTATGACGTAATCTTGTCCAGCTATATTTAGAAGTACCGGCCGTTAAGCGTCACACTCAGATCTGACGATCGCAAAATCTTAACTTGACGACACTCGAGATGGCTGAAGAAAATACAATCCCTATTACGAGCGATGGCATGGGAGAGCCTCTTTCGGCGAAGAACCAGGTCCTCACTGCTGGTGCGGCTGTGACGCAGGTAAGTTATCTCTAGAGCGGTTCAAGAGCTGCAACTCATTCGATGGTAGGACTTTGGACCGGTGAAGCATATCTGCGCTCATCTCAATGCCTTTCACGCATACGCCGGTGATCCCTCTCGCTTCGTTGAAACAAACCACTACTGCGCCCATCTCAGTACGTCCCTCACTACCCCTTTAACTCAATCGCTAAGCCCAGCAGACGAAGACGTCCGCCAATGTCTGCTCTACGACTCCGACGAGCCTAACGCGCGCCTCGTCGGCATCGAATACATGATAACCCCCAAACTCTACGAAACCCTCGACAAAGAAGAGCGCAAACTCTGGCACTCGCACGTCTACGAAGTAAAGTCCGGAATGCTGATAATGCCGAACCGCACGGTGCCCGAGAGCGCATGGCAAGTCGCTGAGAACTACGAGATGGATCAGGTTGTGCAGCTGTATGGAAAGGTGTATCATTTGTGGCAGACGGATCGCGGTGATACGCTGCCGCTGGGGGAGCCGAGGCTCATGACGAGTTTTACGGCGGATGGACAGTTTGACTTTGAGAAGCATGTTGGGGAGAGGGATAGGAAGTTTGGGACGGATTGGAAGGTTAAGAAGGAGGCTAGGAAGGATATTCCTAGTCCGGTTGTTCATGAGGGTGAGTAGTAATGGAGTTGATGAGGGCTTGTGCTAACTTGTGTAGATGCGGATCAGGCGTGGAAGAACAAATGAGCGTGTGCGTGGGGTTGCAAAATGGAGCTGAGTGAACCTTCCAAGCATGGAAGATAATCATGACATGATGAGTTTATGGAATGAGAGCATGAAAACATAGCCGGCGGAGCGGTTTAGTGTGATCAAAAGGCAATGATGGTTAGGCGACCATACCGTCTATCATACCGGGTATCATCTATTAATCGAATGCAACACCTTGTATGCTACGTGCCCCGAGTCTCTACCTCCAATGCGCTCAGTACCCCATCAACAAGCGGGAAGTGGGCAGTCTTCAATGCCACCCGCGCGGCCTCTTCTGCTTGTGGACATTCTACTTCCCAACCGTAACCTTCTGCGGCAACTGCTGAACCCCCTGCATCTGCTGCATAACCCTGGTATCGTGAACCTTGCGATCAATGCCCCGGAAATCGAAAACCCCGTCGAGCTCTCTACGCACAGCTAGCAGTTGATCCTGGGCCTTGCGAATCTCGTCCGGTTTGTTATCCTGGACGACATGTGCCTTGACCTGGAGGAACCATCGCTTCTGCTGATCGACGGGTGTGAGAGATCCCCAGGGCGGTAGACTGCCCACTGGGATGGTTGCTCGCTGTTTTGTTTCCATGGGGGTGTAGTGCTCTAGAGGTTGGAGGAAGTAGTGGCGAGTTAGACAGAACTCGATGTCATCTCTGTAGAAGCGGTAGACTTCCTCTATTGTTTCCGTCTTGAATCTGGTCTGTGTCAGTCATAATTGAGCCAAGCGCGTGAGTTGTCTTACATGTGGTTGTTGTCGCGCATAACTGAAGGCAACTTCTTCTGATCCCAAAGCTCAACCTTCTTCCGCTGTGTAAGCAAAGGCTGTCCACGCGCCGGATCAGGAAAATCCGTCCATCTCAAGATACCCTGCGTCGCGTCAAGATCCATCGGCGACGCATTGGCTCCCATATCGCGGTCCTTGAGCACATCATATCGCGTTTGCAATATGAACGATTGTCGTGTCAAGTTCTGGTGAAGCTCTTTCCAAAAGAACCCGGTATTGTTCCGTATGGGCTTTTCGATAGATCTCAAATTGGAGATTCCCATGGGGCGCTGGGGGCCTTGGAAGTAGAGGACGCGCTGGACTGACTCCCATGGGTCCATGTTAGTGAGACCGCCGAGGACTGCGCATGCTGAGGTGAAGTCTTTGTCCTCGATGAGGGCTGTGAGGAATATCTCGTGCATTTTGGCGGCAGCGAAGAAATACTTATGTCGCCAGTTGTATTGGGCGTGAGTTTTGTGTTGGCTTTCTAGTTTATGTTGGTATTGCGACAATGATCGTAGCTAGCTGTTGATGCTTGAGAGAGAAGATGGTCCACAAGGCGGGTGAGGGGGTATGTCTTTGACTAGGTACTTGTCAAGTGACACCAGTTGATTCGTCAGGCTCAGGCGGTCGCTTCGCGGTCTGTCCCGATAAGTTCAAAGGCTAACATGTTATTGAGATGAGGCCATGTGATGTGTTCAAGCGGAATGTGACTTTGATAGTTGGTGAACATTGTGCTCAGAATATCCCACCAGAGCTTGAAGCTCAAGCTCAACTTTGCTCAGAGGCACGTGACTTGGCGACCAATCCAAGGTAATTGCGCTCCTGGAATGAGGGTCCAACCTTTATTTCTGACAAGATATGATGCATCACCATACAGATAAGGAGTGTCGAAGCCTCATTTCTGTGAAGATTAGAGTGAAATAAATTGTTGTATACGTTTTTGACTTCATTTGTCCCAAATTGCGAGTATTTGTTCTGATGATCCGCGTCAACTGCAAGACTGTAGGTTAAGTGCTTGCATTTATTTAGCTGACTTGGCGTGGGCTTGCTGCTGAACCCGACTAACGCCTCGACATTCCAACGTCCCTCAACAACAACAACAACAACAACAACAACAACAACAACAACGACAACGACATATCACGACACGACCAGATGCAACCGCTTTGGCCGGCGCAAAGATGCCTTCGAGCGATATACCCAAGCGCAAAGCCTCTGATGCTCCTGTTTCTCCGCCGCTCCTCAAGCGCAAGCTTCAGAGCGGCACAACCCGTGCGTGCGCAATCCCAGAAGCAGCGTTATTTGCATGCCGCAGCATGTTGTCGAGGACGACTAACTAACATGATCTATCCAGAGACCGCTGTAGCAAACTTCTTTACACCAGCGTCGCAGAAACCGAAGGATCCTACTGTCTGGTCTGAGCGAAGCCCCAATGACGATACTCCCGCGACTCTCCTGGTCGGCCGATTCGATGGAGTCAAGGAAGATAGAGCAATGAAGAGGAGGAAGATTGCGGCTTTTGATCTAGACTCGACACTCATCTCAACGGCCTCAGGCAAGAAACATGCAAGCAGTGGGACAGATTGGAAATGGTGGGACAACTCGGTCCCCGCCAAACTTCGAGAGCTGTATCAAGATGGGTATCAAGTCGTCATCTTGTCGAACCAGGCAGGGTTGACGCTACACTTCGATCCCAAGTCCAAAGCACCAAAAGCCACTGCTCAGAAACGAGTTTCCGAATTCAAACAGAAATGCAGCGCCGTCCTCAATAGTTTGAACCTTCCGACATGCGTCTACGCGGCGACCGAGCATGATATATATCGAAAACCGAGAACAGGCATGTGGAAGGAACTCTGCGACGACTACGACATCTTGGAATCCGAGATCGATCTGGGGAACAGCGTATTCGTCGGCGATGCAGGGGGTCGCACCGCGACGTTGGGGAAAGGCCCAGACGCCGTAGCGGCCGCAGCCAAAGACTTTAGCTGCTCGGACAGAAACTTTGCGCACAACGTCGGAATACGGTATCAGACGCCGGAAGAGTTCTTTCTCGGGCAGAAGCCTCGGAGTTTCGCTCGTGAATTCGACTTGTCCGCGCATCCCTTCGTCGACGATGCTGAATCGGGGAACTCCGTGGTGACCTTTGACAGGACTAACGACAAGGACATCATCTTATTCTGTGGGCCGCCCGGGGCTGGCAAGTCCACGTTTTACTGGAAATCCCTCAAGCCTCTGGGGTACGAGCGCATCAACCAGGACCAGCTCAAGACACGCGACAAGTGCGTGCAGGCGGCGAGGGAGCATCTCCAAGCGGGTAAATCCATTGCCATAGGTGCGTTCTTCTCCAAATTTCTTACATACTTAGTTACCCCCCCAGGGACTAACTACCCCGTTCCCACCCAGCACCACCCCCTCACGCGCTAACGTGGTTCCCTTTGCAGATAATACCAATGCCGATCCAGAGACCAGGACTATTTGGGTAGAGCTTGCCAAGAAATTCGGCATCTCTATCCGCTGCGTGTGGTTCAAAACTCCTCTCCAAGTCTGCGAACACAACAATGCTGTGCGGGCGCTAAACAAGACGTTGAACCCCGAGTCAAGACAGATCTTACCCAAGATGGCATTTACAGGTTTCGCGAGCAGGTTTAAACCGCCACAGATGAAGGAGGGTTTCCAGGACATCACGGAGGTGCAGTTCCAGTTCCGTGGTTCACCGGATGAGTACAAGATCTGGGGTCGATACTGGACGTGAGAACACAACCCATGAAGAGAGAAAATAATCCGTTGCCCAATTTATTCACCTTGGCATCATGTCATCTCCGCACCGCGCAAATTCTTTATCATCAGCAGCTCCAAATCCTCATGGGGCAGTTGAGATTCAAATCGCCTCCGCATAGCCATATTGGGGAAGGCAAAGCGCAAGAAGAGACCAGTTGACACCGCAAGCGAGGACAAAGCTCTGGGGTTTGCTCACCGTATTAGACGGGGCTCGTGGGGTATACAGGGAGTTTATCTGGCAGCCTGGAGGTAGTGGGTATCACTCCGGCCATCTAGAATGCAGTGAATGTCATCCTTACTCGATAAATTACTCGACCAACAACCGCGGAACCAGTCTGAATCGAGGAACACGCTCCTTGCCAGTGGATTCCATCAATCGTAGAAAAAGAAGCGGTCCGAATCTTTTACTATCTTTTACTGAAGACAACCCAGACGAACTGAGATGATCCTTGAGAACCAGGGGAGGGGGGGCCCCGGCCTCTAGCTTTATTTGCTTTAAGCTAAAGTTTACACTTTGTTTGTATGCTTATTCTGAAGATCTCGCTATGAGACGCCCAAGATGCAAAAACCTGGCGGGGGAATGCGGAGGGATCGTCTCTGGTTTTTGTCTGTGGGCGTGGCATGATTGCGGAGAGATTCTGGACCTGGCCCATTCTTTAAGCAATGTCGCTAAGAGCCTCCAATGCAACGGCAGGGCATCCCACGCCCTACAATACATCACCTCCACAGCTGAAAGCCATCGCCGTGATAAATTGATGTGAGACCTTCCCTTTTCTGAACGTGAGGGGGGGAAAACTCGGCCAACAGAAGATGGTCGCTAACGTCATTGCTGGTTTCTCCACGGCCGCTGTAGCGTTCTAGTGCCCCAAACGATGGAGACTCCGCTATTGGATGACATTTTCGAGGACGGTCAGTGAACGGAGCAGATCATCCTGTTGTTTGTCTGAGGAATGGGGAATCAGTGCTTGGGTTCGGTGTAACGAAGTCCGGAGAGAAGAGCGGGGGACGAAGCAGATCATCTCGTGGGGAAACTGGCAATACAATTTTGTATAAAAGGATCCCCAGATTCCTCTTGTATCTCCCCTTTCCTGCACCAGGCACTTTCTGTCCATCTTCCATCTTCCATCTTCCATCTTCCATCTTCCATCTTTTCTTTTACCCTTGCATCTCTTACCAAGGGCATTTCACCATGGCTGGAGGCGTCAAGAAACCCGTCAACATCTTCAAGCTGAAGGACCTGGGTGAGCCAGAGGGCGCTTTCAACTGGCGTCTTTGGTTTGCCGTTGTGTCGTTTGCTCTGCTCGGTGCGGCGCGAGGTATTGACGAGGGTCTCATCTCTGGCTCGTTCAACAGCAAGGACTTCCAGGAGACTATTCACTATGATTCTTATTCTTCCGTTGAGCAGGCTAATGTCAAGGCCAATGTCTCTGCTATGGTTCAAATCGGTTCTGTCGGTGGCGCTCTGATGTGAGTCATTCCCTTTGCTAGTGATGAGGAGGGAAGTTGGGTGCTGACGGGTGTAGTGCTTTCATGATCTGTGATCGTATTGGTCGTATCTGGGCTACTCGTGTGCTTTGCACCCTTTGGGCTGTTGGTATTGTCATCTTCATGATTGGTGGTGTCAACGGAAACCTTGGTGCTATCTATGCTGGTCGCTTCATCTGTGGTCTTGGTGTCGGTCAGACTCCTGTCGTCGGACCCGTCTACATTGCTGAGATTGCCCCGGCTGCTGTCCGAGGTCTCTGCTCTTGCATGTTCACTGCAAGTCACTCACCACCCGCTCTCACTTGGACAGAGGCTGACAGGTCAGGGCGCTGTGTATATCGGCATCGTCCTCGCTTACTTCACAAACTACGGCTGCCATCTCAACCTCCCGGACGACTCTCACAACCAATGGCTCGTCCCCACAAGTCTTCACATCATGATGTCTGGCATCATCTTCATCCTCAGCTTCTCCCAGTCAGAGTCCCCCCGATATCTCGTCAAAGAAGGCCGTCCCGATGAAGCCGCCCGCGTTCTCGGTCGTCTCCGACAGCAGCCCGCCGATGGAGAGTACATTGTTCACCAGATCACTGAGATCCAGGCTGCTCTTGACCACGAGCTCGAGGCTACCAAGGGTGTTGGTTTCCTCGGCAAGGTCAAGGAGCTTATCCTTGTTCCCAGCAACCTGTACCGCCTCTACATGTCCTCCATGGTTCAGCTCCTCTCTCAGTGGTCCGGCGCTGGTTCCATCACCCTTTATGCTCCCGACCTGTTCAAGATCATGGGCATTGTCGGAAAGCAAGAGGGTCTTCTCGTCACCGCTGTCTTTGGTATCGTCAAGCTCATCGCCGCTGTCATCTGCGCTCTCTTCCTCGTCGATGTCATCGGCCGAAAGCGCGCTCTTCTCATCGGCATCACCCTCCAGGCCGTTGCCATGATCTACGTCGCTGCTTTCCTCACCAAGATCCCCCAGCTCGGTGTCGTCGAGGACTTTGTTCTCCCCGAGAGCGACAAGGGTGCTTCTCGTGGCGCCATCGCCATGATCTACGTCTCTGGTTTCGGGTGGGCTCTCGGCTGGAACTCTATGCAGTACCTCTTGACTGCCGAGCTGTTCCCTCTACGCATTCGTGCCCTCGCTACATCTTGGGCCATGACTCTGCACTTCGCCAACCAGTACGGAAACTCCCGGGCTGTGCCTAACATGCTTCTGTCTGTTGCTGAGGGTGGTATCTCCCCCAAGGGAACGTTCTGGTGCTTTGCCGCTGTTACCTTCGTCGGTGGTGTCTGGGTCTGGTTCTCCGTTCCTGAGACCAGTGGACGAAGCCTCGAGAGCATGGATGAGCTCTTCAAGCTTCCCTGGTACAAGATCGGCCTGCATGGTAACAAGAACGCCGAGGAGCTTGACCAGGCTCGTGATGAGAAGCAGCGATATGCCGAGGAGAGCCATGCCACTGGTATTGAACTCGAGCACCAGCGAAAGCAGGAAGCTTAGACGAATTGGATATGAAATACGAAATGGTTTAGCTGTGCCATAAATGGCACTTATATATAGTCATGAAATCTATGAAGCATTTACAATACCGCGTTACTCACTCTTACATTTTGAATCCCTTCTCTTGTTGCGACATCATTGGCTGCACCAACATTTCATCCCATCCACCTCTTTTTTTGTCCCTTCATCCAAAATTGATGACCTGTGTTCCACCACTTGAATGGAACCCAGTGAAAACATTACACTTGAACACGTCGGCATAGAATCTTGGTGCATCACTACCCACCCGACTTTCATCTTCCTGTCCATCTGTCTTTGGATACTCTTCAATGAGTGCCTTTGACACTGCCGCAGCCGTCGCAGCTGCAAAGTCCTGCCATTCCTTGTTCTTGTGGCTATCCGCGTAGTTGCAGACGCCTTTCACAATGATGCAAGGAAATTCATCCCAAAGGCCAGCGCCATCCGTCTCAAACGCAATGAGATCATGGGCTTGGGCAAGTGTGTCGCGTTCTTCGCCTGAACTGAAGACGATATCTCCGGAACCAAGATGTCCAACGAATATGTATGGTGCTTGAGCTTCATCGGTGTCTCCACCTCTTTCTAAATCACGACGAGCGTCGAGCCGATGTCTTTGGATCAATTCTCTATCACTGCATCCCACTTCACAGCATGGAAGCTCGCGACTCTTATCGCAAACTTCGCTAGTGCCATCTACACACTCTTTGCAGCCTGAACGGTGTCTGTGAATGTATGTGGGAGGGAATAGACGGTCGCTGTCTGCTCCGGGGTACCGGTAGTCCGCACCTCGCAGCGTTTCTTTGGCGCGTTTCTGAAGTTCCTTCAGGTGGACAGATGCTCTGTCTTCTACTTCGGTACGGATTCTGTTTGTTTGAAGTTGAGCGACAAAATTTCGGATGTTCTTTGCAGGCCTCCCCAAGCAATCATCGAGCTTGTTCTTAACCTCAAATTTGTCTGGATACTGTCTCCCAAAGTCGTGTTGGACGAGAGCCTTGCTGATTGCCACGTCTCCCAGAAGCAGCTCTTCACCGGAATGAGGACCAGGAACACCACCACAGATACCGGTGACCAAAACCAGTTCGAGCCTCGGGTAAGTGGCGCGAAGACTTGCGACCGCGGCTGCAGAATTGACCTTTCCGTCCAGCGAGAGAAGGACAATAACCACTGGGTGGTCTCCAATGCGACCAATCGAGTAAATATTGGGGTCCCTCCTTGATCTGCCAAGACTGCTTCCATCCCAGAACTCATCAACGATATGGCTCACGGTGTTATAATGGGATGGTCGGGCACAGACTATGCCGATATGGAAGCCATCGCGGCTTTTCGGTGGACCTAACATCAGTTCTCACAACCACAAATTTGGAGGGAGAACAACGCCTGGTTCTATTTCGAGGGGTAAAAGAAGCGGCAAGCGCCCGGAAGATGGCAAAGAAAATGAAGCATCATGGTGTTTCATCACGCTTAATTTACGGATCCTGACCAGGCCCCCGGGCGGCAAGCCGATCACGTCCATTGGCCACAACCTGATCTGATCGTCCGCGAGGAACATGAGACTCGACACGCAAATTAATCTCACGATATGTTGTAGTAAAGGCATCTTGATCATCTCAAACATCATATTATCCTTTATAAAATGGCTGGCCCAAGATTTGACGACCCTGTTTATGGCAGTAACGTTGTGACAGGGATTAGTGCGACAGGCAACGCTCACCAAACCTTCAACTTCAATCAACGACTCGAGTCGAGTCCATTTTTTTTATTCCCTTACGAGAAAAACGAAGATTTTGTTCCGCGACCTGAGATATCATCAAAACTTGACGAGCTTTTGCCCAAGGGTCCCGACGACTTTCGAAGCGCCGCTCTTTGGGGGCTGGGAGGATCTGGGTAAGACCACTAAGACCACTGAGCACCATCGCAGACACGTCGCTCACATGGAATTGACAGCAAGACGCAAATCGCTCTAGATTTTGCATACAGTCGATACAGCAAAATGAAATGCTCCGTCTTCTGGGTTCATGCGGATAGCGAGGTCACCTTTGCACGAGATTATGGCTCAATCGCAAGTGTGCTGGGCACGAACACTCAAGGTTCCGAGCATGAGCTTTTACAAAATGTCCGGCATAAGATCGAGTCGTTGCCTAGATGGCTACTTGTCATCGACAATGCCGACGACTTATCCTTCTTTGGCGTCGGTTCGACCGTAAGAAACACCAGCAGGATCATGCATTACGTCCCCAAAGGCCCAAATGGCACCATCTTATGGATCAGCCGCGATGAAGCAATTGTTGGAAGTCTCGTCGGCGTGCGGAGAGGCATAGCTGTCCCGAGCATGACTGCAGATGAAAGCAAGGCATTACTCGAGTCGACAATGCCGCAGTCGATAAGCGACGATGATCTAGATGCCGCTGTTTTGTTACTTGAAGAGCTGCAATTCCTGCCGCTCGCTATTTACCAAGCTGCGGCGTACATGCGAAGAACAGAGACGTCCATCAGCCAATATCTCGCTGGCATCAAGGAGGAAACAACGCGTTGGCGTGTGCTGAAAGAACCAGAGTTCGACAGATACAGGTCGCATAACAGTTCCAGCAGCATTCTTGAGACTTGGGTCTCCTCGATTCAAAGCATTTGTCAAGAGAACGAGCTGGCATACAAGATTCTACACATCCTTGCCTACGTGGATAACGAGACCATCACTGAGCGGCTAGTGGATGCTGCTGCCGCGCATGGAGGAACAAAGCAGACGGGAGACATGGTTGAAAGTAAGAAGAGAGAAGCGATACTTCAACTCAAAAACTTCTCCTTCCTCATAGAGCACCACCCTGGCGACAATGAACGCACCTATAAGATACACAAGCTCGTCAAAGATGCCATACGGCACAACCTACGGAACGAAAGTATTTTAGACGGACGTGCAAACAACACAAAGAAAGACTCCCGTTGTTTGGGAGCGTGTATCAAGAGACGGTTTAGGAATAGTGGAAGCAGAAAAGGAGTTACGAGGCAGGGAGAGGAGTACTTTGCCAGCGCAGCAGCCGCTGTTGTTGCAAGCGCTCATCCAGACAAGACCCGTCTCAAATCAGTGTAAAACAGTATAAGCTGATAGGGTGAGATTGCCTTTATGACGATCAATCAACGAGATGGGCTGATAGTGGAAGTATATAAGGCAATCTGGGGAAGGAAAGAAAACTGAAGGACATTAACCCTAAGTAATAAAAATAATTGAGCCTAAATTCAGGTGACTCTTTGATGAGTTTATTTTGATATCTTGTATCAAGGTTCAGTATTTCCTTGGCCCCTGATGGCAATACATGATAAGCCATGTTGGCTGGCTGGGAAGTTACTTGTGCTAGAACAGGATTGTTTGGGGGAGATGAGAGCTACAAGGATATGAACGAGTGCCCAAGGAACCACCGAATCATGTTCCAGATTAGCTTGTCTCTAGGTGCGTTACTGAAAGAAGCAGACCGTGGCTGAGTAATAGCCATGTCTGGGATACTAAGAGGAAGCTTCTCATTATTAGCATAGAGATCTATCGTTTCCACATTGGTCAAGGCAAGCAAGCATGTTAGGCGCAAAAAAGTTCTAATTATTTGTTTTCACTTAGGCGACTGATATGAATCTAAAGCTGCCGCAAAGTACGTATCATGAGTAACATGGAGAAATACCATTTCCTGCGAGTGCATGAGCACTTGCGAAGGATCTTGGCCCGGTCTTCTTCTGGTGTATTGGCCCACGCGCTGACACCAGCCTTCATATCATAACTGATTATTCTTTCCAGGTGGTCACTGTCATCATAATCTGACGTGTCTATCTTTGTAAGGTCTAACCGACTGGTCAATGGGCATGAGTACACGCGGTGCTTGATACATGAAACAGATATACTCGCGCATAGCAAGGCGCAAATGCGCCGACTTGATTCCCGTCGGCCAGCTCCTTCATCTCCCTAACGTTAGTAGGCTGCCTGGGGTAAGCTATACGTGAACCTTGCCTAACCCTAACTCTAACTGAAATGGCAGCTTGTTGAAGTTTGTGCTCTTCTTCCTGAACTAAACCAAAGTTCCTGTTAGCCTCCCGCTTATTGTTAGTGAATTCAATATCCTCTTTCTTGACCCTACCGACGTAGTAGACAGGAATCTTTCGATCCCTTTTCTTATTTAGTCTCGGTCTCGATAGGCGTAGGGAGAGGGGGCTATTCTTTATCCTTCGAGAAAGCAGATAAACCTTCCTTTTCTTGCCGGGCGAGTTGTTCAGCAGCCTTGTACTGCTTCTTGGCGAATCGCGCTTTTCGTTTCTTCACAGAAGGTGGCTCCCATCGCGCACAGCTCTCCACCAACTCTATCAATCCAGTAGTCAATCAAACAATCTGTCGCACTTGGCTCAACGTATTCTGTGATGCTCTTGTGACTGACTACTGACGTGAAACTCAATCAGTCACTCTCTGGCGCCTAGTAGGCTGGGTGGAAGAAGCAGAAGCCAGTCTCACGCTAGCTAGCATCAATCCACCCGCTCTTCGTAGTAGGCTTGTTGTTAGGTAAGGTAGTCGACGATGTGGCTATATATATGTTTCTCCCTTGCGTCAGAAAACTGTCTGGTGAGTCGTGTTTTGATGTTGTATATCAACCTTTCCGAGATGTAGTCCTCGGAGGAAGAGGATTCGCGCGGGTAGGTTCTTCCACCTGGAGTTGGGATCTGGCCTTCGTTCGAGAGCAGGTGTATAATTACTATAGTTTTAATACATATACTTAGCTGACAAGTGAGAATCCTCTCACAGTTCAAAGTGGAAATATGTGGAAAGCCTAAGAAGATGCTTGAATAGTCTCGAGACTAGGACTTAGAAAGTCCAGGGTCTTTCCTCCAGGCGCGGCACCAGCGCTTCTTTTCTTTTGACGTTGAGCTTCCTATTAACTTATGTATGGAGAGTATCGGTGACCGAAACCTCCCTGGGCCATTTACATATGGTTACGCATATCAGTTTTAGATGTCGTCGATTTTTACAGGTGAAACCTTTTCAGTCTTGAACTTTCGAGAATTTGTCCTGAATCTCTGCCGGGACGGGTAGGTGACTGTAGGAAATACTCCGACGCAGAAACTTTACCGTGATGGTGAGGTGTATGATATTGGTCGCTGCGATACTGCTTGCCCTTGTGGTGCAGTGTATCAATGTTGTCGTCTGCCCAAGAGCCCTTGGCAAACATGGCGAAACCCATAGCTGCCTCAATTGCCTCAGTCTTGATGTATGAGGGAATTTTCGGGGTGTCATAAAGGGAGTCACGGGGGTACAATTTGCCCCAACTTCCCTCTCTCCCTCTTATCGAATCTCTCTCGTGCTTCCTTGTAGATTCATACAGCAATATGCCGCGTACAAGGTTCGATGAGGTTAAGGATAGCTGTATCCAGCAAGCGTTATCGATCAAAGGTTAATCTAAGCGACGCTGTTGGCACGTCGATGAGTGCGTGCTGATGGAATCGTCATACCCGTTTGTTTGACAGTCTCGCTGGTCCCTTCATTGGCAACCTTGTGGGCGCTGAGTCTCAGAGGAGTGATCACCAGCGCGTCGCATGCCCCAGTCGTTTCCATGGAATCGTGGGCCGACGACATCAGGACCCAACATTTGGAAGCTATTGTTATGCCATTTGTTGCTGCATTAAAGCCAGGTTCTTGACCTTTGGAAGGCGGGAACAGGTAGGCAAGGAGCTGATGTGGGCCGTGAAGCCCGCAGTCAGACGAACCAGCGAGTTGCAGGGGTGTTTGCGATGAGCATCAAGGTTGGCCGTGACCTCTTTTGCTGTCTGAGGGCGTCCAGAGTTACGCTCTGGTTTACGGCTGTGATGTGTACGTCGTCACTGTCGAAACTACCATGTTCATCAGTACACGCGGTGCTCGATGTGAAACGGATATACAGAGGCGAGATTCCCGTCACAATCACGACCAGCACCGCAGCCAGGGATGTTATAGTATACAGAGAAGACCGACACTTCATACTTGCTGGTAAGCATGCAGAATCTGTGGTGCATCGGACGATCACAGTTGTTCTAAGTTCTCTCAGCCAGAACAAGCTCTCGGCCACAAGTCTCGCCTGCAAATAACACTTCTACTAGACCACGTAGCCACCTTTGCGAGACAGAGTGTTGGACAGTAATCAGAACCTATCGCCGTCGATTTGTTACAGAAAGTCTCGAATATCTTCCGGTCGTTCCTATCCGCAGCGGCCTCCTTGACATCGATGGGGACCCCTGTCATGAATAGCCCAGGAGGTTATTTTATTGGCTGCACCGCCACTGTCCGTGACATCTTCGCCAAGATCATCGTCTTGTTCTGGAATAGATAGAGCGTTTTGTTCATCTCGTCCCTCAACTCGAGCAAGGAATTAGCTCATTGAATCCAGCTAATGATATGGCTCTTCTTTAAGCTCTGCTCCCTCCCTAATCATCCCCTAGACACGGGCCATGAACTGTGAATCAGTTCTTCCTGGAAATTGTCCAGAGACCGCATAATGATTGGCTTGACTCTGTTGGGTGAGATTGTTGTAAACCGCCTCGGCCCTTGTTGCGACTTGCATATCGCAACAAGCAAGGGATCTTTAGTATAGTTTGTGCTGTGTTCGGAAGTGTGTGAGAGACGAGACAACATTGATGAAGCCGAGCCTAGGGACATATATACATTCCCTTCCACTGCATTCGGCGAGTGTTCCCAGAGGTGGTAGGAAAAGCCTCGAGCTCCCGTGCATGACAAGATAGATTTGGCCTCCAGGTATTTCTTGAATGTCAAAACTTTCTTTACGCGCCAATTCTGTGGTTGTGTGCAGCTACATGCGACATCCCATCGCCAGTTCGTGCTCACTGAAATAGCGGCTCCTTGGTGTCCTGGATGTGCCTGCGGTGCTCTTCAGCGGCTGCGATCAACTTGGCGTCCGCCGGGGGCGTGTAGGCTGATGCGTCGTGGAGCGGTGTATGCGGTCAGCGTCGATGTCTTCGGTGACGTGGCCCTCAGTGGGTATCGTCAGGCCCCTTCAGAACAATAGTCGTGTCACAATGGACTTTTGCCGCAGAGCTGGACGAGGTAGCCGCTTTGTGGCAGTGTTTTGGTCCAGCGGTCCGGGAAAACTGTATTCGTCGTCTATAGCCGCTCGAAAACCTCTGTTGGGAGCATCCTACTGCCTTGATCCCAGCCACAAGACCAGGAGGCATCTTATCCCATGTCATCTGTGTTGGTGCCTCCGATGTCACAAAAGCATTCGAGGCTCGAGCCTGCTCATTATGAGCTCAATATACCTTCACGTCTTCAGGATGTCATCGGAGATCTCTGGAGTTGCACTTTTCATGTTCAAGAGTAGTCCTGTACTCCTGGATCTACCCTGAAATGCAAGGCAGGCTGCCATATATCTATATTGCTCTTCTACTTCTGTGGTTTATCTATAACAATGATCTCCAAGTGAGTATCACATGGGGGACAAAGGGCTCGGGAGGTCACACGCCGAGTCCTTCAAGTGAGTTCCAGTGACCCGAGGAGAATTCCACTTGAACTCGCGGATCAGGCGGTCTATGGCACCTGACACATTCTTCGTGTTGTGGGCCTGTACAGTCAGAATCAGAGGAAGCACCGAGACGGAGCGACCGGTCAAGAGGACTCAGTCGGGCTACGGCGGAGGTCTCTTTCCGATGTACATCAGCCGCCTCACTGGCGATATTGACAGAGCCGCATCCTGGCGTAGTCGAACGACGACGAGGAGCTGGGGCTGAAGCCTCTTCTAAAACCCCAACCTTACGCCAGCCAGATCGAATAGTTAACAGTAGAACGAAACTGCACGCCACCAACGCTGGATATGACGGGGCCCCAGTATAGTCCAAAGCTTTCAGGCATCTGACTTGATCCACGGGAGAAGCGACGTCGGCGTTTGTTTCCAGCAGGGCCTTGATGGCCTGCTCTCGGCCGTAAGTGTGGACCCAGGCAATGTTGTAACGCCAGTAGCGGACGGTTACCGACTATAATATATATCTATCGTCGTGGCTAAATGGTGTTTTGCATTATTTCTTATGAAATACCCTTGTAGGACCGACGCTTCTTACAGAATCAACTATTAAACGGCACTTCCCGGTAGTTGTTATTCAATACAGCATTTTAGCATATATAGTTGATGTTCTCGATCCCGTGAGTCAGTTTTGGAAATCTTGGTGGGAATATTGGATGAAGCTGGCAAGACCCTGTTCAGTCTCCATCTTCGCCATTTGTGGTCTAGTTGGTGCTGGATATCAGCCTTGTATAGATATGTATTGATGCTGTCAGCCGTATATGCGACTAAGAGTCGAACCTAAAGAACACTAAGTTAACTTTCGTTCCGCTATCATAAGAATAGTAAGATTACTCACCAGGAACAATCCTTGGGGCTCATATGCCTTGCATTGCTGAAGCTACGCCAAGCCGAGGACAGAAATGAGGTACAGGTTGTGCCTCCAATTATCAAGGGTGACCTTGCGATACTTGATGTCGTATTTACCCTGAACGAGGCTGATATCCAAGCCGCGAGGGGCAACAGGGGCAGTGTGACGCTTTCGTTGCCTTCAAGTGAGTGTTGGTGTCTCCCAGTTTGAAATACATCTAGTGATCGGCTCGATCTAGGGCACGACGGTCGCTGCGTGACGATTCTTATGTTTACAAGCAGATGTAACCACATCGGCATCCGGGAAATTGGCCTCGGGCTCCCAAGTGTTTTGGTCGGGCGGGCATCCAATCTACTGACAGTTGTGAGCCCAATCGCCTTTCTTCCAACCCTTTGCATCGGGTACAACCTGGTCGGAGCCAGACCGGGCACTATCGGAACCAGGCAGATTCAAGGGGACAGAAGCGTCGCTGAAGTTCAAGCGACACAAGGCGTGCGAACCGGAACCGGAACCGGAACCAGGGCTAGGAGTGCAAGTAGGATTGTCGCGCACGGCTAGCCACCGCATCAAGTGCAAGTAGCACAACCGTCTAACGGCGCGATGCTGGCATTTATAGGGGTCGCCCGCAGGCATGATTGCCTTTGATGATTTTCAAGACCATGAACAGCACAACATCCGTGTTGTTCTGAACCGCGAGGAAAGCCTCCAACTGAGGAAGCACCTCTCCGTGGATTTGCTAACCCCCGTCAACCTCTCTATGGGGTCTATATTCCACGAAGTCAACTTCGTCTCGAAAGATTTGCGTCTCAGGTTCGTTAGGGAGCTTCAGGTTGGGGTCATTCTCGAGTAACATGAACCATGAATGTCTGTAATTGTGCAAGTATCGCTGATAGATCAGATCCCATCGTAGAGGTAGACACTACAGGCAACGCGAACGTGCCCATCGATATGGAGGTTCCGTTGAGATGGGACACGTCAAGCTGGACTTGCAAATGCCAGTGTAAGCAGAGTCTTGCGGTAATGACAAGTCTCGTATATATATCTTGAGAACTTGTCCATAGGTCCGCATACCCTTCATTTAGCGATATGTACCAGTGATGCGTTCCAAAACTGGGCTGCCATCAACTGGTCTACTGAGAACACCATTTGAAACGGTATCTCGTGATGCTGAATCGCTCCATATAACATGGACGTAGAGAGTTGAACTTTTGGACTTCATGGAAAGGCTGTCTATAAACTTTGCACGTTAGCTTCGATGATGGCGTGATATGAAGACCTCAGCTCCGAGACTCATCGCTTCTCTGACTTAGCTAATTTGTTCTATATGCATCTTATGGGAGTAATAAGATCAGGGAGATTAATAGTCTTCCCGGGTCTCATTTGGTCGCCATACAGCAGCCATTGGATGAGGAAATGAGGTCCACGTTGAGAATAAATTCTCTGTATATAGAGGCGGCTTGAGACACCCTTCGGCTCGTGAAGGTCCGCAACATGTGATTTGCTCGAAAGCTAATGAGGAAGAATAAGAAGACAACCGGGATGTATTGCGTCTCATTTTCATCTATGGTCACCACCTCGTAAGCGATCGTGTTTGAGACGTAGTGCATTTGAAACCTGTCTTCTTATCCCTTCCGCCCTGAACGTTCCAATGCGCATAAAGAAACGTGACGGGATTTTCGTGCCTTTCTCGCTTCTCCTAGCGCTTGGAACTCGTCAGCTTGATGCTAAGTTATTAGGACCACAGTTCGTGACACGCTCAGCACATTCTCAATACTCAATAGGTAGAGAACGTTCACAGCGCCCTTGATCACGTCATGTGTTTGATGTATGCGTGGGGTTGTGGTCTTTTGTGGCATGTGAGATGAAGAGAAATGACATGAAATCTAGGTTTCTCATACCTTGCGATTCAATCTCTTCGTATGAGCTGAAAGTTAAAATAGTTGTAACACATCGAGTCTAGTGACGTGGGGGAGATGCTTCTTTGCTGACATTAACAGCGCAGGCAGCAAGTCCTTGTATTCGTCGAAGGGGTCGTCATCCTGTGGCAGAACCTCGAGGCGAAGGTAACTGTAAAACGAGTCAGTAAATATTATATGAGATATGTTTTCTGAATTCCCAACCGACATGCTCTGCCCATACCCTCGCTAATCCAGGAGAGCTACGATACCGCGGCTTGGTTCTGTTGAGATTGTGAAATTCATCATCCACAGGCGTGATTGGTGGTTGTAGTATGCCTCTATCACCTTGAAAAGACCTGGAGATGGGTTTGACTCTAAGAAGGCGAGATGGAAGATACTTAAGGTAATGCTTTTACCGTCGCAATAATTATCCACTTTATACGGGTCATAGTCCTCGTGATAAATATCGAGATATTTGGCAAGAAGACTTTTCTGTCTTTAATAATATATACGATAAGGAAGAATATTGGTGCTGGTGTTTCTGGTGTTGGATAATGATGAAGAACGAGAGTTGAAGCGTGGGAGAAGGAGCAGCTTTTGTAGCCAGCCAGACACATGTTTGCTTTTCCATGGTCTTCTGAGGCATTCTCAGTTTTCAATAGTCTTCTGTGTGATTGAGTACTCTAGGCTTCGATTTGTGAAGGTCAAGCATGTTGTAATACCTCAATGTGCTTGATTGCGGTACAACAACCTACGTGTCCAGCTTTGGCGAATGCTGTCTGGCAATTGACTTCATAGCAAAGAGGCAACAAGCTCGCTTGTACATGTCAATAATTTTGACTATTGTGCAATCACTTACTGTATCAGGTATGAGATGGTTGCCTGTTGTTTCCAGAGCAAGCTGTACTTCAAGCAAGCTTATCATGGCATCATTTCCTCCATTCTCTGGATTTGCGACAAGCTTCAGTATAAATCACAACTTCTGCTCAAGATCGACTGAACGTTAATGATTGCTAGTAAGCAAATATGTAGTAGTGTCCTTAAAACGGGTTACGCTGATTGTCAAGGCACACCAACCACCCCCAGCTTACCTTCTCAACATATCAAATCTAGATGTTTATTTACCTCTTGTAACCTGTTGGTATGGCTGTGTATAGCTGGTACAATTTGTCATGTGACCTCTTCTGTATGATATTATACCATCATGTAAACCCGCTTAGACAAGTCAAGCACCTCGTCTCACTTTTCTTCCATCACGCTTCTTGCAAACTTGCTGCCGTTTTCAAGACTACCATGCGCCTGGCACCTCTTTTTAGTCTGATTGGTAGCGCAAAGGCTTCTAGTGACTATTTCGAGCCTTTTCCTACTTGTGCTGATTGTCTACCCGCGAGTGTGCACGATGCGCCTGGGATTGGCTTCAGTTTCACGTTAACTTCCGGGTACGTGGTCCTATCCTACTCATTCATTCTTGCCAGCGATAATTAAACCAGTTGATTGATTGCTAGGACCGCTGCTGTGCGCTTCTATAATGGCACTGTTTAAAAACATTGCTTCTGTTCCTGCAAACCCGGAATATGCAGCACTTATGAAGCCTCTAGCCAATTCTCCTCCACCACCACCACTATCTAGATGGGAGAAGTTACGACGGTCCTTCAACAAAAAGACCGGAAGGCCAGCTAAACCCCGATGTAGCCATCATCGCCACCATGCTTATCTCGCTACGGGACATGACTTCCGTCGCAGTCACGAGTCCATTGGGCAGAGTCGCTGTGTCGCACTCCCGAATCCAAGGCTTAGCAGAATCAGACCTCTGGGACGCGCTCGAATACGCGCTTATTCGACCGTGGATGGCCGCTGGGCTGCCCCGTCCAAAAGCTGTGCTTCCTTTGCCCCCTGCTGGGGGATATCCAAGCCGGCTGCTCGAGTCATATGCTGTGTTCGCGGGACATGGGAAGGGTTTATGTAAACACTACAAAGACTTCTGGCAATGCGAGGAGGAGAAGGACAATATTCCTTTGGAGACAACCCTAGTCGTGGGAATCACTCCTACTGATTTACGTGGAGATATCATCAGGACTTGGTCTACATTTACAAATTTCCAGCCCAGGCGCGGTGACCGGACGTTCGTAGACCTTGAACTAGGTCTAGCTACCTCAGAAGACAAACCTAACTTCTGGGCTCGCGTGACAGAAAGATTGCAGGGTTTCTGTGGCACAGTTCCCAAAGGATTTCGCCTCGACACGATCTTACTGACAGGAGAGAATGCGACACATCCGGCTTTTCTTCGAGCCTTACGAAGCGCGCTCGTAGGCAACGGATACCTACAGGGAGAAAGTGATAGTGGAGGGAGAACATCATTCGTTAATGAGGAGGGAGCGGTAATTGATCCTGTCTTTGCTAGTGCTAGGGGAGCAGCTCAATATGCAAGGTGGAGGCAGGAGGCGCCAATCGGGTGTGAATAACAGGACAGGTGTGAGGAAGAGAGGAGGAGACAAGAGAAGCATGTTGAGTTGAGGTAACTAACAGTGACGTGTTGGTGTTGATCAAGAAGCTGAGCAATCTTGATATCCTTGTGGAGCTAGGCAGGGACAAGCCCAACCAAAATACATCAACCCTTAGAAGGACTCTCGAGGTCGCACGCTACACCACGAAACGGTCCACTGGGAGCACACGGGATTCGTACCAAGTGTAAGTTCTACATGTACGAACCGGGAAGGGTGGTGGAACGGGCAGAATCCGGTACGGGGAATGCCATTTTGAATGCCGAGAATCTTGCTGTAGCTGGTTTCGCTATCTACGCCCGGGACCAGTTTGGCTCAGAGAGCCTCCCATCCCCGACAATACGTGGGTTTTGGGTAACGAGGATAGGGGCATTTAGCTACTCAAAGAAGCATCACCCGAAAGCAACCGTCTCAATTCCTCATCCTCCGAGATCTTAAGAATGGTAACCCGCTGCGAGCTACAACCAAATACCACAGTGAGGTCCGAATCTGTCGCTAGTATGGCAGTCGAAATACCTCGAAAATCACGTGGTAGTTCGATCAAATCGTTCTCCTTCCACTGGATACGATCATTTCTGATTCTGAATGTTGGTGTTGAGGTCTCATAGGGCATCTCGCCTGTCGCGGTACCCCATGCTCTCAGGTCGTTCTTTTCGTCTGTCGCTACTACTATTGATGCATCATGCGACAGGATGAGTGACGCCGTTTCCTTTGAGTGGTCCAGGGGCTCTTTGAGGAGGCTTGGCCAGTCCCATAACTGTATTTTACCGCCACCTTCTCGCACAGAAGTAAAGGTCTGCCCATCGGGAGAAAATAAAATATGGTGTATATCGTCCTCATGGCATCCCATCGTTGTCACACAGGCTTCTGCGTCTAAGTTCCACACTTCAATGTTGCTGCGTGACCAATCCTCTCACTTACTTATGAAAAGGAGGAAGTCCATGTCGGGCGAGAATGAAATACTGGGGAGTGAGAGATGACGCCTAATGTTCAGTCTTGCTGAGCACTTTCCACTCCGAAGATCCCAAACCAATATTGAATTGTAGCCAAAGGCTACCGCCAGGAGGCGCGAGTCTGGTGAGAAGATAAAGTCCCCTATAGAACAGCCATTATTCTCCTCCAGCTTCAGCTCCCATACACACTGGCGTAGCTGGGGATCCCAGATCTTCATTACTGAATCCTGTTCTGACGGCGCAGCTAACACCGTCCCATCTGGTGAGAAGCCACTGGGCATGCTAAAGTCTGATAGCGCTATGTCAAAGGACTTGTCTTCATCGCCACGTTCAAGAAACCAGACATGCGCATCATAGTCTGAAACAAGCAGAGCTGTGAAGTGATCCAATGAGAACTTGAACTGACGCTTGTAGACTTCGAGATATACGGGGTCAGCTTCCATGACCCATGGACATTTGAGATCTCTCACGCAATCCCCCGTTGCCACCTCCCAGGCTTTCACCTGTCCCTTGATTGAGCATGCCCATAGTAATGCGGAGTCTCGTGAGAAGGCTAAATCACCCAAAATCATGTCTAGTGCTGGCTCTAGAACATGTGATGTTGTATCCGTGGATAGGCTTATCTTGTGCTCGGGGGCAGTCACTGCTAGGTATTTTTCATTAGAGGAAAGAGCCATCAAAGAGCTTCCTTCTATCTCAAACTCCTCGATGCATTCGCCTGTGTCGCATCTCCAAGCTCTGGCATATTTTCCACTGGAGATAGAACACAACACTTCAGAGTCGGGTGAGAACACGGTAGAGCGCGTTTCTCCGCGATGCCGCTCTCTAAGCTTGGAGTTCTCAAACGAATGTAGTCGTGGATCCCAGTCGGCTCTTCTGCCTACCACGCCTCTCATATAAGCTGGTATTTCAGCGACAAAAGTCTTTCGGACGACGCTGCTCGTAGGCACAAAGACTAAAACAGAGTGACATATCTGCAAGGGTGCTAGGTTGATCACGTTGGTATCTTTGTCAACGATTTTGATAGCATCGTCAAGGAAATCGATCAACTTCACGTCAACAGCAGACTAACAAATGAAGTCTTAGCAATCTGGAAGCTCTTAAGCAATTCATGTCTTACCTTTCTTTCCAGCACAGATCTGAGACTCCTGATTAGTCCGGTGATCAAATAGGCCTTGCCTAACAAGATCATAGCTTCAAATCAGTGAAGCAGATGCTTCTCCAAAAAGCCGAGAATGGCAGCGGCATCTCCAGGAGCAATTCCTGCAGCTTTTTGGTGGTCTATCCAGTACACGCATGCGTATTGAACCCCCGGGGGTAGACATTGGTCGATGACCTCAGGCCGTAGTGTCGAACGGGGCATACCTGGAATCTTCAGATGACAGACATCGGTTTTAAGGCTCTCCATCGCTCGGAAACAATCTTCAACTAGATCTCTTGACGACTTCTTCTGGTCAATCTGAAAGGGGTTCCCTTGGACATCAGGATCCATCAGATAGTAGCGAAAGGATGAATGAAACATTCGAATTGGTTCATATGAAGAGAGAAAGGGATGCTGAGAACCGAATGGAGAAAGTCCAGCCTGACATCAATCGTCTTCTGGTCTATTCGTATGAGTTTCGACAATGCGGATGATGATAGAGGGATAGCGAGGTTGATGATGGTACCGACGATTCGCTTGACTTCGTGGATGATCGTCTCCTTGTCGCATTTAAAACAATGCGAACCAAACAGCTGACCAAAGACTGGCCCATAAGGAAGCTCCATCCGAGACGAGGTATCATCAGCTGAAGATTCCAGGAACTTTTGGAGCTGCTCGTCAGGACTACCATGCCTCCTGTCAGCTATGAAACGACATACGGCTGCAACGAAGATGAACAGCGGCGCTACACTTTCTGTAAGAAGCTGGATGCAGGCGTTTCCGGGCCAGTCGACCGGCAGTTTACGTCCCTCTGCAGTCGAAGCATCCCATCCCCTTTTGATCAGATTTACTTCGTGTGTCAAACGGGTATCTCGTGAAGGACCAGGTCCTGATAAGTTCCCTGCACATCGTTGAAGCCCAGACGAACCGGAAGATCAGGGCGGCTCGTCACGAAGATTCTTGTCCGCGGTTGCTTTACATCTCTTGTGCGAGAAGATAGGTTAATGATGAGATGAATATCAGCGTCAGACTCGCATTCATCCAGCGCGTCGGCGACAATAGTGATGGGCTTTTTATCCTGAGTCTCAGATGAACTTTGAGAGAGGGGCTCCAGAACAAGTCTTTCGAACTGAACCTTGACGGCTTTGCTCGCAATATTTGGATCATGCAAGACCGCATTATGAATATGAGATTCGAGCACCGTCCGGTTCGTCGCAAGTTCGCGCGCAATGGTAGGGACGAGTTTGGATATGTTTTCTCTGTTCAGTTCGCCACGTTTGAAGAAGGGCGCGCCCAATCTCCCAGCCTCTGATAGGATGCGTGCAATTGTGCGTGAGATAGTGAATTTTCCAGTGCCCGCCATGCCGTTCAGCCAGAATACCGTCTTCGACTGGTCAGTTTTGTCTTCGGCCCAGTCTTTGATCTCCCGTAGAATATCCTTGCGGGTGTTTTCCAGACAGGTCGCGTTATGTTCCTCGGCATGTGAGTCCCAAACTGCATCACCAATGTAGGGCAACTGATCGATAACAGCTCTTCGATGGCCAGCCTCTGTCCTATCATCGATCTCAAGGACAATACCTCTTCATAACAGTCCGTGGTCAGCATGGGTATTCTTTGGGCGTAAGGGAAAGACAGGATATACTTACGCCGTATCAATCCGAAGGACCTCCAATAGTGTCTTTATTACATTCTCAATGTTTCGAATAGCGCTTTCGACCTTTTCCTTGCGCAGCGGCCATCTGAGGCTTGAAGAGTTGGTCTTATCGGACAGCAGACTTTCGAGGTCACGTAACTGAACCTCGCTACTTCCCATAGCATGAGCGAGCTTCTGGGAAGCTTTCAGTTTGCTACCGTTCTTGCCGGTGAGAAGATGACGGATCTTCTCAGACTCATAATGCAAGGTGATGATTGCCTGTAGAAGCCGGGCGCGGCTGTCGTTGGAGTTTTTGACGTCCTGGGCGTACTTGGAGCACCTCGAGATGACTTTGAGAGACAGGTCAACCACGGCAATGACGTTTGCAACAATGCCTAGGCCTTCCAGTCCAGACATGACTCCTGTTGATCGCGATGCTGAGGTGGGAGGACTAAGGACCTTGATCCTAAATGACGAAAAGATTTAGGTGATATAGTCTAAGCTTAGGATGACTTTTGCCGAGTTTGTTTTGACACCCCATTTCAAGGTCTGATGTTTTCTTGCCCCGGGGAATAGAAGAATAGAACCAGGCTGCGGACGAGAGTGTTGGTTGAATCTGCAGCCGCCCGCGTCTGTCACATGATGTGTTGGCTTCCATTGGTAGACCAGGGATCATCAGCATCAGGTTTGATGCGAAGGGCTCTACTAATGCATAGCGATGGGATGGGTGCGTATATTCGTTTGTGTAAAGAGAAGTTTGAACGATGAAGGGGATAAGTTAATAAGTTTGGAAATGGTCACTTGCACCTGAAAATATTTACCTCCTACTAAGAAATGGAGGAAGCTTTGCCCATGGACTGATGTTTCGTGCCTGCCTCCTCACACCAGAAAAACTTAGGAATGTCGATTCTAAGTGGCCAAAACATTTAGGCAATTTATTATAAGATTACCCAAGGTTGGATGGTCTTAGTATCCCTTTTGCTGAGTTCGTTTCGACACCTTGTATCCAAGGTCTGGTCTTTTCTTGCTCCCAGACACTCATTCGCAACCCTCTTAGCCCACGTATCTTGCATTATTGGTTCCAGGGTTCAGGCTACCTAGTTACCCTTTTCTGCTCTTACCAAGTTTTACGGTGCCTGGGTAAGTATTCAAAGGCAAATACTTGTATTGAATTTATCCTAACTTATTATTTACCTGGTAATCTACTGGGTGTATGGATGACTGCCACCAGTAATCGCTAAAACCTGGAGGATGCTTTGTTACTTTGCGACCTCGTCTGAAACTCCATATTGGTACTATTGAGCTAGCTTAGTTGGTCTCCTTCCCGGCTCGAACCAGCGGGCACTCCAAACATCGGAGACAAACAACGGCAACTAAAAACGCCCTCTACCCAAATCTGCCTCGAGCTTATCCCCAAAAAGCAAGATGCATCTCATAGCGCGCCACGAAGTCGATGAGGGAGCGTTGTGAATGGTTGCAGATTTGCGGCTGAGGAACCCTTGTCTATACCAGATAGAGGGGTAGTAGGAAAAGAAGAGGCACAACCAGATACAAAACATTCTTTCAGGTCTCGATTCTTAAAGTCCTGTGATGGACAGGGGGATAAAAGTGATATATAGAATGCATTGCCAAGCGGGGTTCCCGTTCATCTCCCGTCTTGTCATTTCTTGTCCTTGTTCTTGTGTTTTGCTGGTGTAAGTCGAGTCGAGATGGCGTCTCCACAGCCTCAGAGCAATGTTGTACAAATGACGCCTCAGCCTTTGATGCATCAGAGGTCTGTGGCTAGGAAACCTGTTGGGAAAGCGGCGGTTGGAACATCAGGCCAGAGAATTTCGCTGCCGCATAGACCTGCTCCTCAGCAGCATCCGCAAGTTGGGTATCCTCCTCACAATCAGCAGCAGCAGCAACATGTCCAGCAACAGAGACCTCAGTCATATCATCCTGGGCAGCAGGTTCAACCTGTTTATCACCAACAAAGCCCACAGCAGATTCACCAAGCTCAGCCGATAGCACACCCAGGTCAACCAACTCAGCATCAGCAAGCGCAACCTGCTCAGTACCCTCCCCAGCAGCAACAACAGCAGAACCATCCTCAAACTCAAACTCTCCAACAACCAATTCAGTATCAGCAAACCCATCAGCAAGCACCTCAACAACAGTATCAGCAACAGCAACAGCTTCCACGGCAGCATGTCCAAGCGCAGCACCCTCAACAGCAACCCTTCAGCCCGACAAACCCATCACCGATCCCCACTCCTCAAACGACTCTTCCAGACACTCACCAAGCACATCCACAACAATATCCTGCAAGCCCAACTCCGCAAATCCATCGGGTTGACACTGCCAACGGCAACATCGGTTCATTCGTGGCCGATCACGGCAGACCAGGAAGCATCAGCGGTAGCAGCGCCGGTATCGCAACACCCGCTACCACTGTCGCTACACCAAGCGTCGCGGGCACACCACGATGGGAGCCGACTGTTGTTTCTGCTGCGGTGCAGCAGCCGCCTATGAGCCAGCAAGCCCCGACAGCTCAACATGTTCCTGTCCAGCAAAGTCCAGCGATACAGCATGCTCCAAGCGCGCAGCAACCTCACCCGCAACCTCACCCGGCACAGTATGCCCAGGTAGCTCAGCAAATCCCAGCGCTTCAGCAGAATCATCCGACTCAGCATACTCCAGCACCTCCGCATAATCTTGCAGTTCAGAATGCTCCAGCAACTCAACCGACTCAAGCTGTTCAAGCTACTCCCGCTGCAGACTTGAGGCGCACATCTACTGGACAACTTCAGCTGTGTAACCATTGTCGAAAGGGTGAGATGATCGTATGAGTGAGCTTTCATTTTCTCTAACGCTCCCAGGAATACCTCTCAACGTGTCGGTCTACACCTGTCTCATCTGCAGCACAGCGCATATCACAACGAACTTGTGTGTGTGGTGCTTCACCTCCAACGCAGTCAACACTTCACACAGCCACGATAAATCCTACTACGCCACTGAATCCGACCCACGAGTTCAATCTTCCGTCCAAGATGCGACAACGCAAATGTGGACCATTCGAAAGAACGTCTCTGGCCGACTCTGGTACACTCACAACTCGACTGGCTTGAAGACGCACCTGAAACCAATGGCAGCGGCCTTGTTTGGGTTCTCGGGATTGCCCCCTGGTTGGGATGAGCGCATGACACCTGATGGGCGAACCTTTTACTTCAACAAGAGGTTGGGGACCAGTTCATGGGTAAAGCCTGCCAACTCTCTGCCTGACGGCTGGAGAGAATTGAGAACGCCAGACATGACGCCGTTTTATATCAATGAACAGCTTGGATTATCGACGTGGGATCGACCGGGACAGCAGCCACGACAGACGAAGCAAGGAAAACAGGTCATTATGAGAAAAGCACGACCTGGGCAACCAAATCAACCGCAAAACGTTGGAGATAGTATCCTTTCAGCAACGGTCAATGCAGCAAGGCTCACTGGTCAAGGCGTTGAGATGGCGAGTCGACAGGTTGGAAAGCTTGGCAAGAAGAAGAATTGGAGAAAGATGGGTAGGATGCTGAACACAGTTAACAGCTTTGGTGGTGTCGGCTCCGGAAGCGATGGCGAGTACGACGACAGTTACAATGATGATGGGGACTTTGGATTTGGAGGTGATGACTCTAATGGTTTCCAAGACCAGCAACAGGGACAGTTCCAGCAAAGCTTCGACTATCAGCAATCGTCTTTCTCACAGCCTCAGCAGTCATTCTCCTTTGAAGATAACCAGCAGTCAATGTTTCAGCAGTCAGCTTATGAGCAGCAGTCGACATTTGAGTACTCAGCACAGACTGAGCAGCCAGCTTTCGAACAACCTGCATTTGATCAACAGCCTGCCTTCGGCCAGCAGCCTGAGCAGTTCAGCATTACGACTGAGGTGTCCTCCACAATGAATGAGGGTCAACCAACCTTCGAGCAGGAGGTTCAGTACACTCAAACATACGAGCAGCAACCCGGCTTTGAAGTCCAGCAGCAGACATCGTTCGAAGCTACTTCAGTTCAAGAACCAATTTTGGCTCAGTCGATAACATCTTATGAGACAGTCATTACATCTGAGCAAGTCGGTGCTGAGCCTCCCATTCAGTTAACTGAACAGCCTGTATATCAGGTCACTTCGCAAGCGACCTATCCTGCCCAGCCGTATGTCTACGACTCAACTCAAATGTCTCAGCAGCAGGTCACCATCTCGTACACAGCACCCGATTATGCCGGGGAACCAGCACCCCTGTTCACACCCCAGACCCAAGTGCAGCAACCCACGTATCCGGTATTCCTTCAGAACAACCAGCCCGAGATCATCACAAGCGATGTCGCTCTAGTCGAAGTCCCGGGTACACCAGACAACACGCCACTCATCATCAACAGCGGATACGGCAGTAATGACATCTTGGCCGGTACTATCCTAGCAACTGAGAACAACACGGCTCCTGTTCCTCAGGTCTCAACGCCAGCGCCGCAGGATAGTATAGTGGTGGAGGTCACGGTTCAGTCGAGCCCGACGCCTGGATCGCAGTCGGCTGCATCGCCAGCACCAGTCGTTGTGCAGGAATATGATGCCTCAGCAAAGCCAGCTTCTATTGTGACGGTTGATACTGTTCAGCCTGTTGACTATGATGTTGGTTCAAAGTGCAATGTACTCATTTGATCGATAGTAGGCGTCTTTGGTTATCGAGATCTTGAGGTAACATGTGATGGTAGTTTGTGACCTTGGCATTCAGATTATAGCAGCACAACGAAATGAGGCACGAGACACGAGGATTATGGATATTAGGGCGCAATACAATTTGACTTCAGATTGAATGGCAATACACGCTAGAGCATCGCTTATATTAAGTTCAAGTTGTCAAGCCCGGTTCTATGTATAAGTTGCAGGGGGTGGTTCGTAAACCCTGGCTACGATGTATTCATCGTTCCGTACTTCCATCGTCGCGCTGATCCATGACCGATCGAGCCCTTTCTTGGCGGTGAGATCATGTCACTGGACAGAAGTAAATGAATTCTCTCGGTGGTGTATTTGTCTCTAATGGACGTCCTCATAAGAGGAGATGGAGGGCGGAGCGGCAGAGTCTTGGCCCCAGGGAAATCTTGATTAAACAACACAATACCCAGGGCACAAAGATTTGGACAGTATAGCAACAATACTAGTCTGTACCAGAAAGGTCAGAGTCCACTGAAACGTCCAAGAGTGACCATGGCAGCCCCAAGTACAAAGCTCAGCCCAGGGCCTACCCGTCTCACAACTCAGGGTACCCGAGTCTCCTACCAACCTCTCAAGATCAGTGCATCCCGCACAGCTTCAGGTCATTGACGCGTTGGATCAGTAACAGTGAGAAGTCGAGGCCAAGCGCATTCCCATTTCCCGTTCTTCAAGGCGGACACCGCAGCCTGGAACAGTTGGAGGCTCTCCTTGGCTGCCTCGATCTGGACCAGGAGAGTTGACGTGTTTTGAGAACTGATTGATTCCGCCATCGGATATAAAGAGATTATCTGATAAGGCGTCACCATAAACCGAAGCCTCAGATTCCACTGTGATGCTTGGAATGAGAGGATGCGAGCGAAGCCCAGGTCACCAACGTGATTCCATATCTAGGCAAACCATCGTTGGGCGAACCAGGAGATACTCTTCAGGATATGACCAACTCTTCTATTACAATTCATGTATGGCCAATTGCGCTCCCACCTAAAGATCTAAAGAACTCGGCGGATACAGAATAATGTCCAACATCAACGCCACTAACTTGAAATGAAGAAATCTGAATCGCTAGTGTTGCATCGATTACAATCGACACTGTACAATGCTTTAACTTCTTTCACGCCTGTTCAACCCCAGCGTTCTCTGCCGTTCTGATAGGAATTTGTCCAATCGATGCCAGGCATGAAGGCGCGGTACGATGCAGCAAGTGACCATTTCTGCAGGTCCCTAATCGTCGCCTGCAAAGTATCAGTTCTTAAACATGACAAGCAATCCCTTGGTGTCTCACCTCAGCTTCCGCTGTGAACCGTTTCCGTCCCGTGGGACCATCGATACAGAGCGCGTCCTCTATCGTGCCGCGCCAGTTCACTTGTACCCCTGATGTACACGCTGCAAGCCAGTGCAATTCGCCGTGTTGCGTTTCAGGATGTTGGATTACGTAGTCTCGCAAGTACGGCCATGATATACAATTCAGCATGTCGATGTGAGGGACGAAGACTTGGGGTTCAGTCGGTCGGATCCAGTCAGGGAGGTCCTAGAGAGCATTAGTCAACCCTCAATGCCCAACTTCGTGTGTCCTCAATATGTACAGCACACCATATCCCCGTATTGCCATTGTTGAGAACAGTATGCATACTTACAGCATATGTCTATGGGGTCGGGTTGATCTGCCATCTCATCACAACCCAAACAACCCAAACCGCCGCCATGGACGTCAAAGCGTAATCCTGCCTCCTCGCACTATAAATGAACTGAACAGCCCATTTACTTATCATCGGCGCATTCTCATACTCATCCTTATCAGACAGCGCCGCCACGCACGGAAACGTCCCCGTCAGACCATCAGGCTTCGCACCCTCTGTGACCAACTGCCTCGCCCTCTTGAGCGCGTCCGCCCAAGCCTTGGTCACAGAGTCGACGCCGTGTCCGTCGTTGGCTGTCATCATGGCCCAGTTGTGCTTGGTGTAGTAGTTTTGCTGCTGGCTCTGCTGGGCGACGGCGGGATAGTGGTTTGCTTTTATACCGCTGAAGAAGGGGAGGTTGCCGAAATGGTAGGAGGAGAAGTAGCTCTTTGTGCGGAACCTAGGTCGATGTTCATGTCGTCGGCTTCAAAGGTGGTGCCGTCGAGCCATTCTGTCCTGTCGAATAGTGTTTCGATGAATTTGCTCTTGGCCTGGTGATTTACACCAACGAGTCTGGTGGTCAGTTAGTCTCAAACTCATCTCACTGGCCAGGACCTCATTTGAAACGGGTGAAAAGACTCTTTTTTTTTTTTTTTTTTTTTATTTTAATACAAGAGTATGTTTTCTCTCATCTGAAGTGAGGGTTACATGAGAATAATGTAAGAAAGACAGCATCTCACTTGAGATACATGGCTGAGGCTGTCTCATACAAGACGTAGGAATGACATGTCACATACACCATCTCACATATAACATCCCACGAATGACTTATAAGAGCACAAACATACCTCTGAGTCAAAACTACAGCCCTAGACCTCGACTCAATGTACAAAACAATAGACTCAACAGATTCACCTATTCTTATCCAAGACATAACCTCAGCAGCTTCAGAATCCGTGCCATTCCTCATAGCCGCGAGTATAGTCCCAAGCTGATTCAGCCTCCCCTTCTGCTCATTCACGGTATTGGTCAGTCTATTCAGCGTCTCCCCCGACAACTCCTTGGTATCGTACGTGCAGACATTGCTGCTGAACTGGCACCTCGCGCAGGGATGTCTCCCATCGCACTTGACCTTTGTCTTGCGGCACGGCACGCACGCGTGGTTCATCGCGTACTTGCGGGACGATGAGGCCCGGGCTGCCCGCGGGCGTGCGGTCTACGGTTGAGGCTGTGGTGGTGCTGGGGGTTCGGGCTTATGGGGAGCCGGGGCGAGATTGGGGAGCCTCTGCATGGCCTTTTGCCTGGGCATGGCCTTAACGTCGGATGATGACGTCGTTTAGAGATGGTTCTGCAACCAATGTCATGCAGCGCATTGTTCGTTTTCGGATTTTTCCAAGGGTTTTTCGGGGTGATGAGATATCGCGGCTGATCCACGTCACGTTAGGCTTTATTTGATACTGCACCCTGTCTTTCTCTCTAACTTACGGGACGGACGGGAGAGGATTGTCACCGGCGGGGTGTCATGTCAGGTGACTACGCGTTTCGTGCTGATAATTGAGAAGCATCGGGATGAGAATGTCACCGAGTATCAGAGCATGTCTACAGATGAAGTCGTAGTCGTTGAGATAAGATGAAGCTGTTGTGGTAGAAACATAGTCTTTGATTCAATTAGACTCAAGCGAAGCGAAGTGGTTCAGTTAATGGATCGACAACTTGATACGCTGGTCAAAACAGCGCTTGTGTCTACCTACCAACCATGTCAATTACGGCATTAAAAACCCCCAATTGGCGATGGAAATCTGCAGTGGAGCAGTAGCTAAACCGAGAAGGGAGACAAAGATGGATCAACCAGTCTGACAGCACTGCCTGCCGATATTGAACATCTTATCTACCGCAGCGGATCATATACCATACGCTGATCAGAATCCCTTCGGAGCTGAGAGTCATAACCTCCGAACAAACCATCACCGACCGGCCTGTAGTGCATAAAGATCACCAAACATGCTTGGCTCCAAGTTTCGAAGTCTTGATACCAGCCAGAATTACGTGAAACGCCTCACTTGCGGTCTCGAAGATTCATACTGTAGCATTGTCATTCGAACAGAACGATCAAGAAGTACACGCCCCTAGAAAAAAGAAAAAAGAAAAAAGGAACGAGCGGCTTTGATGCAGCCAGTAACAGCTTGTGCTATCCAAGATCTCGGAACAGATCAAGAGATTTCAGGCCAGGGCAACACGAAATAGTGACATCATAGAGGGGCATTTTCCGCACAACAGACTCTTAAACCCGGCGATTTCTGTCCGCGACGCAGAAAAACAGGTTACGAATCGTTTACAGGCTACTACTTTCAATTTCTGTTTGTTTCCCCCGCGATGACGGCCTCTTCCTTTCCTCTCTGTTGCTTTACAGGGGGTGGGCTTGCGAGCATAAGTGACGTCGTCTGAGGCTAAACCCGTCGCTCTACGATTCGGACCCCACGGCTGCCGAGCGAGGCAGATGCTGCCATCTGCTGTGTGACTGGACGCCTTGCCTGAATTTGACATTATAGATCATCCATCCACGACAGACGGACCCGAGAGAGAAACAGAGAAAAACAGAGAAAAACAGGAACATGCCGACCGGCAGCGTTTACTTTTTTACACTTGGTAGCTGTTCAACGTTTCTGCAGGCCTCCGAACGGACCCGTTTCCGTTGGCCCCAATTGTGCTTCCCCAGAATTCTAAGGTACCGTGCGATTAATTGAGGATACGAACGAAACAAATTTTCACGGGCCGAGGACACTTAGATAAAAGACGGATTTTCTTGAACAGAACCGTATGATCTACAACCGGGGAACGGTAGACCACTGTTTTTCCACAAGACCGGGCCAAAGCCAGAGGCAAACAGGGGGAAGGCCGGTCGCATCGCATCGCACACTGTACTGTACGTGTCCCGAACACGACAGTGACCCATGGCTCACTCAAAGGTTTGCTCAGTGGCGGACAACTCACGACAAAAGAGTCAAGTCTAACAAGCAGAAGACGAAAAAGAAAAAAACTCTGTCTGGTCCGGTAACCTTCAGCTTTCAGCTTGAGTCAATAGCCTCGCGCATGTCTCGGACTTTATTGATGAACTTTTCAATGGACTCGGAGACGAAAACTCCAACGTATCCCATTACTCCAAATTCTATACGGAGGTACAGAGTACATTGTGCTAATACAAGTACAGAGTAACAAGAATGGTCCGCCCAGGTGCAGAGGGATTTCGCGGCTCCGGGAGTTCGGCGACAAGGATCCCTGTTCCTACCGTGATCCTTCTGACCCCAGATTCCCCTTTCCAGACAAGATATCCTCGGCCTTGCTGTGTGCTCCGGGCGCGAAGAAGGGTAACGTTCTCCAAAACTCCCAAGCACTTGGCATCGAATCATGATTGTAGGTACCTTCTCCGCCTCTCACTCACCGTTTCAGCCCTCGGCTTCTCGTGGCGCGAAGCTATCGTATCCCCCCCTTAACCCAAACATGTGACGGCCGGCAGCTTCAACACTTTCCCCCGCCCTTTTGACGATAGGGAAAGTCAAGGTAGGTATGAAAACATGCGGCACATGCGCCGGTATCGAATCATGGGGTTTGGTCAAGCTAGCACTTTTATTGTCTCAGATGTTATCTTTGTTCGATGCAGGTGATTCCTCGAGCCTCAGTCCTAGCGACATGCTATCTGCATGCTTTGATCAAAGAAACGAGAGGTAGAGTGTTCCTTTTGTTCTGCACAAAGACCTCTGTCCCTCACACCATGTGGAAAATCAGGGTCCAGAGCTGCGACTCTGTGTTGCGCGTATGGCTGAGCCCGGTGCGTATTGCGCTCCTTGTCAGCTGCCCATTTTTGCTTCGTTCCGTTCCGTACGAGGCAGTCCTTGCGGTCAAAGTCAGCGGGCTCTCATAGCGAGTGAACCTGTTGACTGATTAGGTATTTTGTTAGTACCAATCATAATCTGTCTCCCATGTGGCATCTTTGGGCGCGCGGGGAAATACAGATGGGATGGTTTGCATCTGGCAGCTGTGTTGCTCGAGTAGGTAGCTCGATTAAGCATCCATGCCCTTATCTACACTCCCCCCTTTCTGGTCCCCTGTCAACAACAACATCTCCACCAAAGATGCCTGCTCCCCCGCAAATCGCGATGCGGTTTATTTTGTTTCCTGGCCTTGGCCAAGTGGACGGCGCATGGTATACCGAGGATAAGGACGAATTGATTTCTTATTCTTAGGAGGAACACTGTATTAGCATCCCATCCCTCGTCAAGGATATCTCTATTTCATGCGATAAGTTATGCTTTGTCACCGAGGCCCGCGAGACCAGGCCTATTCGTTCACGCAAGGCAGCCCAGGACTCTCACCGCAGGGCTGGGGCTGGGCTGGGCTGGCTGAATCATACGTGTTAGGCAACGCAGTGTTCCATTTTCAACCACAAAATCGATCATCACCGTCATCTTTGCGCATGCACAGTGTGTCGCAATTGCAATCCCCCATAATCATAGCATACGATAACATCACCTTCTCTTTTCTACTTTCTACATGGGGCCAGAACAATCTCTCGGTAAGCGTAATGAACATCGTATCATTGACTCATGACCGGGCCCGAGCTTTTTTTTTTTTTTTTTTTTTTTTTTTTTTTTTTTTTTTTTTTTTTTTTTTTTTTTTTTTTTGTTTTTTTT
>VYWZ01000804.1:0-14445 GCA_008711595.1 Fusarium xyrophilum | reverse complement strand
ATATATTATAGTAAAAAGGTTAAACTATTAAAGGTTTTATTAACTAGATTACTTAAGCTAGGTAGAAAAGTTAATGTATCAATACTTTTACTAAAGTCAGTTATACCTAAGTTATTTAAAGGTTTAATAGCTTAGAGACTATAGGCTAATTAAGTTTATAAGACTTAATATATAATAATTTTAAATACAATACTGTTTTTGATAAGGAGAAAGCCTGCTCGGCGAAGTGTTAGCCGCGTTTGACGCATGCCATATCCAACTAAACTTCATTCAAATCTAGTCCAAACCCACTGCTTCATCAGAATCGACTCACGCTCGGCAGCGTGAACCCTGCGCGTCGCAATGACGGACCCTGCAATCGAGTGGATTCAACTGAAACTGAAACCCTCGACCAGTCCGTGAGACATTACTTATTCTATCATGCTTCCCCTCGATGTTCTCCCCAGTTTACGCTATATTCTCTTCAGTCCACGCTCTCTTCCAGTCTCATCATGTCTAACCCTACCATCGTCTTCGCTCCTGGTGCATGGCACACAGCTGATTGCTACGATGTCGTGCGCAAAGACCTCCACGCCAAGGGCTGGGAGACAGAAGCTGTCGATTGCCCCTCAGTCGGCGCTGAGCCTCCTACCGTAGGCTTGAGCGACGATGTCGCCGCTGTGCGAGCTGTTGTCGAGAAGCTGGTCGAGGAGGGCAAGAAAGTCATGGTTGTTGTGCACTCTTACAGCGGCCTTGTTGGCGCTGAGGCTGTCAAGGGCTTGGGCTTGAAGCAGCGCGTGCAGGAGGGCAAGACGGGCGGTGTGATTCAGCTTGTTTATGTGAGTGCGTTCGTCATGCCAAAGGGAATTAGCATTCTTGCGGCGTTTGGAGGAGAGTATCTTCCCTGGATGCGAGTTGAGGTAAGTTGTTTATCGCTCATCAAGATGACTTCTAACGACGATTAGGGAGACTATGTCTACGCTGACACACCCGAGAACGTGTTCTACCACGACGTTGATCCTGAGACCCAGACCAAGGCCATTGCTGCTTTGAAGCATCAATCTCGTCGCGTGTACTCCGACAATGTCGACTATGAGCCGTGGCACGACGTTCCCTGCTTCTTTATCTTCTGTGATGAAGACCGTGCTATTCCCTTGGCTATTCAGGAGAATCTGGCTGCTACGTTGGGTCCTAATGCTGGAAGCTTTCACATCAAGAGCTCTCACTCACCGTTCCTGTCGCTACCTAAGGAGACGGTTGAGGGGTTGGAGAAGGCTGCTCAGGATGGATTGGCTAAGAGCTCAAGCTAGATGTGCTGAGTTCTTTGGGTTTAAATTTCATGTTAACGGATTCAAATCATGATCTGATGGGAAAACAAATTGCTGTGCGAATCGTGAGCTGCGAAACAACTGGTCGCACGTGGACACCTGAATTTTGTATAGAGTTTTGAGTGTTTAGGCACCGAGTCCAGGCAGCCATCATGTCCTCCGACCTTCACTTTTTCTCGTCTTGTGATCCAATCACAAACCAAAAGTTTGTTCGAAAGATCCTGTCGTCGTTTTGTCTTCGTCTATAGTGATATCATGGAAAAACCTTGATTTCTTATCCACTATAAAACCCGCAACGCCCCCTCTCGGCCCCTCTCGCCCCTCACTCATCCTGTGGAAACTCCATCTTCTGTTCAAACATGCCTTCTGACATCTTCAACTAGCTCCCGCCCGAGATCCATATCAACATCGTGAAATATCTCATCATTGAGTCAGACCACGTCCCACTTCGAGACATTGGATCTTTTACCTCGGCTTCCCCAACCGCAAGACGTTATTTCTACGCCAACCAGTGGGCTTCTTCTGTGCGGCCATATATCCAAGACGTATACAGGATCTTTGGAGATGAAGCACTTGTACCTTTAGGAGTGATTCTCCTGCAAGTTAGAAAGGTACGTGCTCAGACTCGGGGGTTGACGTCCCTTCAGATCGAGCAACGCATCAGACCTTACCTCGACGCTTTCACTCGCTTCGAAAACTCAGAGACTGAAGAGGAATGGAAAGGCAACTTGGGCTGCATCACCGCCCTAATCAAAATGGACCGGGAATTCGACAACATCTGGCAAAACCTTGGCAACTACAACTGGAAATTGTATGCTTCGCGAGCACAACGAGCATGGCGGGCACAGCTGTCAAACTATCATCCCCAACCTTTATATCGAAGTACTGTCATGAATCACTTCCTCCGTTACGACCTTTATTGCCAACTAGGATGCAACGGAGAAGAAAAGTTCTTTGCGGAAAACGAACACGTCAAGGAACTTGAATCTCATCTCTACAAGCTCATAGTACCAACCAACGGTCGCCGCACGGAACGCATCAACATGATATGCTTGATTAAAGAGCTACTCGATAAGATCCTATATTCCGTCGACAGGCAAACTAACTATTTAGGGGATGCACGAAAGGAGAGTAATTAAGTGGACGACATCATACGCCAGGGAGGGACTCCGGAAATCGTCATGCAGCGCCTACAAGAATGCCGGTTTAAATCGAGACGTGAGTACGATACCAAGCTATTTCTGGATCACGCTTGTCTTCAGGGTTATCCTTTTGTCCTCCACTTGCAACAACTTTCAGTTATTGGACGGAAAACACACATCCTCGATATGTTTTTTAAAATCACCATAGAGCAATTACAAGCAAAGGCCGGTATGACGAAGTCTACTCGATCTGCAACCAAGCGAGAAAGCATGTACAGCTCTCTCACCTTGAGTGGATGGTAACGCGAGGTGAGATTAGAGCCAGAGAGATTTTGAAGCACAAGAGGTCACGTTTCCCTTCAGTTCGCATGATAAATGCTCCATAATAATAATAAATATTACTCACAAGATAGATAGTGTTGGGAGTGTGGCTGAAAGAGAGTTAGCGAGGCGAAATCTTGAATATTGGGTGATCCGAGATGCACGAGGATAAAGCATAAGAAGGAAGAAACTTTCTTTAAATCACTAAATCCATACAGGAATTCAGAGCCTTGCAGATTGTTATAAGTTTATGCACTTATGGAGCCCCGGAGTTTATATATAAAAAAGCCTTAATCTTTGTCTGTCGTCCGGTGTACTTTTGATGAGATATCGACAGCCTTTGCATAAACTAAAGAAGCCTGAAATACCAAGCCCATAGAGTATAAGCATGCTGATTCGAATATTGGGTCGTAGAACTGTAAACCAGAAGTGTTTATCAATTATGCTTTGTGGCCCAACGGGCTACCCCTATCACAAAGCTCTATGACATCGTTACTTTGCACGCATGAGTAGCCCCAGTTTAACTCCTACTTGGAAAACCATAATACAAACCCTACTACAAGAGAAATGATGTTGCTCCTTTTGATACTTGCAGTGTGTTCGTTAGTTGCACAACTACTCGAGTCTTGCTGACCGAGGCTCAGATTGCTAGCACAAATCACGAGAGCACGCTATTATTTCTCCAAAACATACCTATCTTTCTAGAAATGTCTGACAACGTGGATTCCTCCCTATTCCTTGTTGGCGCTGTCGCATCCTTAGGTTTGACCTTTCTGGCTATCTACCTCGGAAAAGACAAGGAGTGCCAACCTGGGAAATTCGATTGCTTTGACAAGCTGCCAGCGGAGCTCAAGTTCCAGATATTCGAGCAATGTGAATCAATGAACGATGTAGCATCACTTGCTGCGGCTTCTCCTTCAGCACGAGCTTGCTACCGAGCAAACCGAGATAAGCTCCTCGGATGTCACATTTCCTATATTCGAGAGATATTCCATAATGACGAGCTCATCTCTTTGGCCTTGATGGTAGCGAGGATGCGACGTCGCCTGAAAAGGCATTCTGGCATGCATCAACTGGTGGAACTCCTGGAATACTATGTTCGTGGCGGCAGGTCTGAGCTGTTTCGGCGGAAGTTTGATGACTGGGGAGAGAACCTCGGACAGATTCAAGATCTCGTCAATATCAGCACAGAGGTTCTGGAACTTTGTCCGAGGTCATCCTACAGCCCGTCAGCATGGTCCAAGCCGCTCCTGTCCAAGCTGTGGCACCACAGATTCTTGGAAACATACCTGCGCGAAGAGATCAGTACCACCATGAAACGCTATGACGGCAGCATATTGTTTCCACCCCGAGAGAATCTCAGCCATGACCTGTGCGTGTTCTTATTCTCACACAACTATGTGGGAAGCAGACTGCCTGATAGTAAGTAAAACCACTCTATGGCGCTATTGATTGTTTGAAATTAACATCCACGAGGGTATACTGCTGATATAGTCGACTTGAATGTCGCTCTCAATCGGCTTGATGCTACAGTCTTCCGAGAGCTGAGCAGCAGTACTGGCGATCCCTTGCGCAGCCTGGAGATGTCGAGGAGGAGAAGGCATGAGATTCAAAGTTGGAGAGATGGACGGAAAGAAGCCTGGGAGGAGGAAGACAGGAAGGCCCAGATTGGGCAAATGGTGGTTTATAACGGCTACGGGCGGCTCCTGCGAGCTGATGAACTTATCTAAACGAACCATACTTGACTAACTAGCTCGCATGCACCAAGGTGCGCAGTACAGGATGATCATTGGCTAACATATTTTGCATGTTAAAGCTAGCTTAAGCCTTCTCTGTGTATGTTCGTTCTTAAACTGCGTCACGATTTCCTGGCTAGAAACTTCCTGTTCTTGGTCCGGCGCTCTTCAACACTGAATAGGATGAACTGAGAGGCTAACACGCTAATACTTAGATTAATCTTGATCTACGCATAATGCATCTAATGATATGACAGAAGAAGATAATGCCCGCTTCAGATTTCACATACAGTCTACACGAAGTATAGTGATCCTGAGCTCTCACTACAGATGGCTTCGCTCGGCAAGGGTCCAACGCACAGCCATAGCAGCTCGTGTTCCTTCTTCTATGGCTCCATCAATAAAGCTGCGCCATCCAAGGGCCCAGTCGGAACAGGCAAAGATGATGTTGCCCTGCGTGGCTCGCATGTCGCCAAGGTGATCGGTCAGCAGACCAGGTCGAGAGAAGAACCTGCAACTGTTGGCTTGAATTTGTTGAAGGAACGGGATTGACTTACCAGGCTCCCTTTGCAAACTCATCCTTGGACCAGTTGTGAAAGACCAAGCGCTTGATATCCATCGGGGCAAAGCCTTGGAAAGCAGCCTTGGTCTTTTCAATATCCTCCTCAGGATGAAAATGGTTATGCTGGCCACCAAAGGCCACGATGTGAGTGTTACCAGCAGGGGTAGTTCCATCTCCGAAGCCGTATGAGAGCTTGTTGTGAGGATAGCTGATACTAGTCATCGACCGAAGATCTCGATCAGAGACCTCGGCATGAACCTTGGTGCACTGGTTGACATGACCGATACCCGCTGCTGCCTTCTTCCCCGGCATCAGAGGAGGGTCAAAATGCACGTCGTTAAGAATGTTAAGCGGCATAGCGCTAATCATCTTCAACGCTCTGAACTTCTGGCCATCTCTAGCAGTGACCTCAACACCAGCAGGGCCGCTCTTCACCGAAGAAACAGGCGTGCTGAAAGAGTACGTCAGGTTTCCACTGGCCAGAGCCTCCTTGAAGAAACGAACAGAGAAGCTTGACTGGCCACCCTTGAACTTGTACTTGACGAGATACTCAATGCAGCCTTCGTATGTGTAACCGCTTAGAGCCCACCAGTGCAAGAACTCGTAGAAGCTAGTGGTCTCGAGAGTGCCGCCGCTGCAGAGGAGAACGAAGGCTTCTAGGCATATGCGCTCGTTGGGGGTGAGATCGTTTTGGATCTCCGCCAGGCGGTCTGCGATGGACATGCGGTCGTATTTGGCAGCTGTTGGGCCGAGATTGGCGCTGTGGGGGAAGACTAAAGCTTCTCGACCGGCTTGACCGTCAATATTGACGAGTTTCTCAAGACCACTTTGCATTAGTCGATCCTGGGCTCGTTAGTATGGATTCTTCTTGGCTTGTTACAGACACTGCGACCTACTTCCTCTTCGTGAGTGAACTTTTGCGTGCCGTCTGGTGTCACGAGAAGATACTTGTTGACGCCTCTTGAGAAATCGTACGAGATCTCAAGTTCATCTTGCATGCCATATCTGGAGATTTCACGCCATACGTTGGGTTGTCCCCAGTATACCCAGGTACCACCCATTTCATATGGATAGCCCTGAATGTTTGAACTCCATGACCGGCCTCCAATACGATCACGAGCTTCAATGAGCAACACTTTGAGGCCTGGTGTTTGTTAGTCATGTATCATGAGGTTAGAGGGATTCATGCTTACCAGTAACGGCTGCATCACGAGCTGCAGTCAGACCGCAGTAACCCGCACCAACAACAATAACATCAAACTTTGTGTCCTTGTCTGAGAGATTGGTAGGAGGGTTGATAGCTCCAATACATGGAACACCAGCCTTGAGTCCTTGGGACTCGGTCCATGAGAAGCCATCTCGAGAAGACATTGTGAAACTTTGTGGTCAAAGTCGACAACAAGGGCAAAATTACGCGTCCCTCGAGTCAATTGATCAAGAGGCTTGCAAACAAAACAAGAATGATAGGGCCAGAATCAACCACAAGTATCGTTGAGGGCGGCTACTCATTTTATCCTCGGTCCGTGTTCTCATCCTCGCCCCAAGTCCCCATTTCCTCAAACGGAAATTTCTCGAGGAGATAACGAAGATCCTCCTCTATCTAGTCCTAAACCTCACGATACGAAGACCTCGCCCCATCGCGAATTACCGCATCAGGTAATTTCGCGAGAGACCCAGACAGTCTAGATATCCCCCGCAATCCGCTAGGACTCAGCGTCAAGGTTGCCACTAGCAAGCTCAATTCCTTGGCCTCAATGAAAGACGCCGTTCTTCTCGTAAATCTGCCGGATTCGGTATATTCAGTGGTGATGCACTGATATCGCAAAACCTGGGGTAGTTGCTTGGCTTATCAGGATATCTCGGCAGATTGGAACTGCCTGGTATGATAACATGTTAACGAGGGCAGTGTAGAGTGACGTGTTGATAGAGATTTGTGCGACGGTGCCCCCCTTTGCCTGATTGGTCTTATCAACGCAAGTGACTCGGCCGTGTGACCCTGGGCAACAAGTATATGAGTCATGCATTTTCTCCCCTTGATACTCCAACGAGAAAAGTCAGAAAACTACTCCATCATAGCAGGATTTCGATAACAGCCAAGATGACTTCTCCAACGCAGGAGGGCGCTTTGCGGCAGCGTCTCTCGACTTTGACAATGGTTGCCATGGCCTTTGCCATTCTCAAGTTCGCCATACCCTGTTTTGTTCTTGGCGTTGACTGACCCCTCGTCAGTACATGGATTGCACTCGCTGGTACCATGGCGTACATTCTTCCTTCTGGGGGCTCGGTGTCGTTTATCTATGGGTTTGTTGTTTGTGTTGTTTGTAATTTGGCTCTTGCTGCTAGCCTGGGCGAGATGGCTGCTCTTTGGCCAACTGCTGGTGAGAGGACTTGAGTATGTTCTCTGAAGAACAATGGCTGATTGCTTTCAGGTGGACAGTATCACTTCATGTACGCTCTTTGTACGCCAGAGTGGAAAAAGCCTATGGTATGATGAACTTACTAACTCTTGAACAAAGACTGACACTTGATAGAGTTTCTTTATTGGATGGACTAACATTGCTGGTTGGTTGACTGTTGTGACAACTCAAGCTTTCTTTGCTGGTGAGACACCCCCATGAGCATCAGTAAGCCAAGTACTAACTGGTACGACCCAGCTCAACTCGTCTCCGCCGCAGCCGTCGTCGCTTCGAATAACGCATACGAGGCAACCCAATGGAAGACATATCTCTTCTTCCTCGCCATCCTTACATCCGGAACCGTCGGCAACGTCTGGGGCAACAAGATCCTCGGACGTTGGAATGATATGGCTCGTAAGTGCCTCGTCAGCATATCTTGTCCCACCAACTGATCGTCTTGATAGTATATTGGTCCGTCCTCTCAGTCGTTATCATGAGCATCATCCTCCTTTCTATGTCGCCAAAGACAGATGCCCGCCAAGTCTTTACAGAGTTCAGTAACGAGACTGGGTGGTCTGATGGTGTCGCTTGGATCCTCGGCTTACTCCAGTCTGCCCTATCGCTCATTGGCTTTGATGTTGTCTTGCATCTAACCGAGGAGATGCCCAACCCTTCGAGGGATGCACCAAGAGCTATGATGCTGGCTATGGTCATTGGTGGTGTCACGTAAGTCATTCCATCCTTGCAGCCGTGTACCCCCCTGCTAACCTGCCAAGTGGTTTCCTCTTCGTCCTCGTCATCCTCTTCTGCCTCACAGATCCCGCAACAATCCTCGCCTCCAACACAGGCATGCCCATCGTCGAACTCTTCCTCCAAAGCACAGAGAGTCGCGCCGCAGCAACAATCCTGGCCCTCATGCTAAGTGTCTGTTTCATCAACGGCACATCAGCCAGTATCACGAGCGCAAGTCGTCTTCTCTACGCCATGGCCAGAGACAAGGGTGTCATCTGCCACAACTACTTCGCACACATTGAACCAAAGCTCGATGTCCCCGTCCGCACGATCACCTTGTGCTTCATCTTTAACGTTCTATTTGGCCTCTTGTATCTTGGTCCTGCTGTGGCTTTCAGTGCTTACATTGCTTCGTGTACTATCTTCCTCAACGTCTCATATGCAGGCCCTGTCATTGCCTTATTGGTGAGGGGTCGAAGTATCCTCAAGGAGTACCAGACCAGAAAGACGCCGGCCAGGATGGGCTTGAGGACTGGTGCTGCTGTCAACATCATTGCAAGTGTTTTTGTTGTGGTCATCACCATCGTAGGTACAGGTACCTCGAAACGTTTTCAACTCTTCGCTGACTATTCGTAGTTCTTCTGCTTTCCCACTGCCCTCCCCGTGTCAGCTAATACCATGAGTAAGTAGATCTACCTTCAGTATATAGAGGCTTACTGACTTGGACAGACTATGTTTCCGCTGTGATCGGCGTCTTCTACCTACTTCTTGCCCTGTACTGGATGGTCTATGGTAAGACCTTTGAAGGTCCTGTAAGTCAAATCCATAATCCGAACGAGTGTCGTTTATCCCCTAACATGACTACCAGAACTTTGAAGCCATCATTGGACAGCCCTTGCAGATCAAAGGAGAACATGAGTCGGAAGCAGTGCAAGAGAAATCTGAAACGTCAACAAAGGTCTGACTATTTATCCGATTTTTAGTGCGACTCCAGGGGTAGTTATTGTAACAAGATATATATTCAGATCATTAGCATCAAGGGTGATGAGAGGAAAGTATGAACTTGAAACTGTGTGCGAGGCAACAGCAGCATCGTTAGCAGGACAAATCTCTCAAGCACGGGACTCTTGAGAAGTAAGGAAACATCTGACTAGGATGGTCTAAAGCTCCACTGAGCTACACTAAACTGCTCTAAACGTAGCTTAGGATAAGCTGAGGGCTATTGGGTTTGCAACGTTCCACTTTGTTCCTTAGTTGAGAACGATGGTGCTGCAGTATGGTCGAGGGTTGGGAACCTCTACTTGAAGCGTTGAAGGTTACTTGAACTTGATTGGAGTCGCGATGTCGCAAAAAGCAGGGTGGACTAGAAAGGCTGATTCCGGTTCATATAGTCCAGTAGCCGTCTCTCGATGATGAGCGTGGAGCGTCTGTAGAGGGATAAGCATGTCAGCGAATGGTGTGAGGTTAATGAGATTGGAGGTGCTTACTCGCGAGCCACGTTGTTCAGACACTCGTGTAGACCCTGGCTATTTGAAAAGGCGTTTTTGAACACCTTGCAACCAACATCGCGGCAGACTTGATGACCACTAAACTCCTAGTCTGTTGGCGAGTGGGGGACAGGGGAAGGGAAAGCCGCAAATAAGCATGTTCTTACAGTCCTTGGGAGGTAATAGGTGAATTAGCCCTAATCTGGTCAAAGTCAAGCAAAGGAGAGGTGAAGGAGGCGCTGTTGGTGGAGAACAGGTCGGCTACTCGAAGTCAGCAGGCGACAGAACACGGTGAGGAATAAAATAGTTCAAGCTTGTAAACTCAATACTTGTTGGATGAGGAGGTAGAAGATAGCTATCAAGGATGAGGGAGGGAAATACCCCGCCACTCGTGGTTGTGAGGAGCGGTGATTGAGAGTTACAACTCTAACAACTTACAAGATATATATTCAAATCATTATCGCAAAGGGCGGGCAAGTGTTGTCATGCACGGCTTCCGATAAACAGTCATTCAGCCATAAAGGCCCAGTGCCAGTAAGGACGAGTCGCTATTTGTCTGATCAAGGTCGAGGCTGAGCCCACTTTTGATGTCGTCGCGAACAAGTTCTTCAACCTTGTCGACACCGACAACTGGTGACGCTTGCTTCTTGTTCTCTCACTCCGTCTGCGAATTTGTCCGTGCAACCTCGGGATCCTTTACGTCCTTGATTTTCTTGTTGACAGCGTCTTGCTTCCCAAATATGATCGGGTTATCTAGGTACAGGATCTGGTAGTTGCGCCAATCGAACAAAGTGAGGACATTCTTTCTGTGCTTTCCGAAGTTCAACTTTGGAGAAGGATCCTTGACTTGACCATTGATGGTCTGACATGTACCACTTGGATCCATATCCTCGACACTGGATCCCTTCTTGGGTTGAAACAGCTTACCTGCCTGGAGCTGTCGCATCAATCGAACGTCGCCAGCAATCTCTGCCTTTTCATGATATGATACTTCTTCAAGTAGGATCAATGAGGGAAGCAGATCCTGGGCAGGGTAGGACATGCTTCCATCCGGCAGTATCAGTGGTGTCCTCATGGTACTGCGAACTTGCAGCATCTTGAAAATCGGCCGCGCAACAAGATGGGCAGCATTCGTCCCCCAGCTGAAAGCACCGCACCAGCAGCAGCGCGGAAAATGTGTGGAATGACCATGCAAAGGCGACACTTGCCGCCAGACTTGTCGCAAACATCTTTGAGGGCGCCAAACTGGGGGTACTCTGTCAGGTAGGCTTCAGTGAAGATCCCATGAGTGTTGATGCGTTATCCTCTGCGCAAGGATCGTAACTCTCATCGTACAACCCTGGCGCCCAACCAATTGATCGAAAGTCGACGTCAAGTTCAATACCATAAGTTGCCCACATGAGAGACAGAAGAGACAATGCTTTCGCGATCGCTGCTGGTTTGATCGCCGGTGAAGGATTCGGGGCGTCATCGACGCCGCTTTATTCATGCATACTAACTCCAAGGCTTACAGGCTCTCTAATCTGACTCAGAATTGACCCTACTCATAAATCAGTGAGGTCTGCCCTGTTTGAAGAGGTAGCGAGAGCCTGTAGTTTCGTTCAACTTGACAAGACATGAACGTGCAATCAAGACAGCAAAGGGGATTGGTTGTTTCTTTTCTATTTTAGTATCATAATGAATTAGTTAGTGACTGTTCAGCTGCGTCAGCTAGTGTCACAGATGAAACGTTTGATGAAATTTGAAGATCAAGTGGGTATATTCATATGGCAAAGCCAGCTATTTGGTCGGTGTAACATCCTCCGCCAATCGCTCGACAAATACTCATGACTCATCAACTATTTGAGTAATTTACCACTCAGCACCGGGCAGAGCAATCTCGGTCCCTTTGAAAGAGCCGCTGACCTTTCCAAGCTCGAGGGCGGCGTTGATGACACCGCCGAATCCTTCTCCGGCGATCAAACCAGCAGCGATCGCGAAAGCATACATTTCAAAATGGCTGTTGAACCATTTGCGCCACCACCACGCTGTAATAGAGCCGACTGAGTAATTCGTTAGCTAAAAACTCGTAAAATGCTACCAGAATGACTCACAGAGAATGGCGTTGGCATATCCGGAGTCGGGGCCGAGAACCCAGGCGACACCGACGGACATCCAGTTGGGGAGCCAGTCGCGGTACTTCTCGCGGGGACCGACGAGCCAGAAGTGCTTGACGATAGCCTGGACAGCGCAGAGGATACCCATGGCGATGGAGAAGTAGGCGGAGGACTTGGGGATAGGGATGCTGGGCATGGTGACAGCGGTGGCAACAGCTTGCCAAGCAGCGACGGAGGGAGCAGCAAAGGGGCAGATATCAGCGGGGTCATCGCTTGGTCGGTAGACGCAGGGGTAGGCAGACATAAAGAGGACGAAGATACCGGGGGCAAGGAAGACGGAGACGACAGTACCCATGGCCTGGGCGTAGAACTGCAGCTTGGGGGGAGTCTTGAGGAGGAAACCAACCCGGAAGTCGCTGACAAGAGAGTTGGCGACGTCAGCAGTACCGGAAGCAATGTTACCGGCGACAAGGTTGATTCGCTGGGCGTCCTTGGTGGCGAAGTGGTTCTTGGTGATACCACCGTAGACGAGCTGAGAAGCCTTGGCGGAAGCAGTGAGAGGAGCACAGTCAGTGACGGCGCCGCCATAGATGGACATGAAGGCGAAGATGACACCGAGGATACAGGCGAGGAGGGCAAGCCCAGCGTTCATGTGGAACTGGACCTCGCTGACGATCATGGCGAGAACGAGAGCAGCAAGAGTACCGGCGACCCAGACCCAAGTAGGGACCTGGTCCTGAGCGGAAGCAAAGTCCTCAACACCACCGTCGGCGTCAGCCTTGGCAGCCTGCTCAGCGAACCAGGCGTTGCTGTGACCGCGAGCCTGGAGTCTGTTGTTGATGGAGCGAGCAGACTCGTGGACGGCGAACTTGATGCCATCCCAGACAACCTTTCCGTGGAGGAAGAACTCAATGAGAGAGTAGACCATGAGGACCATGACACCGGGCCAGAGCATCCAGTATCGGGGAGAGGGGACGTAGCCGGGCTCATCGACACCAGTCATGACGCTGAATCGAGTGATGCCTTGCCACTTGCCCTCACCGACGGCGATACCAATGCACTCGCCATAGTGGACGAGAAGAGGACCGATGAGACCCCAGGCGACGACGGTACCGCCCCACCAAGAGACAGCAGCGTTGAGACCGACGAGGATACCGGAGCCGAAGAAAGCGGGGGTGAGCTGGATGTACCAACCCCAGTTCTCAGGCTCAAGAAGACCGCTGGCGGTGTATCCAGACCAGACGTAGAACCAGGTGAAGATGTGCCAGTTGTGAAGAATACCATCGGCATACTGTCCAACACAGATGATGAGCAGCGCAACAATGAAAGCAATACCCAACGCCTTGATCTTGCGCAGCGCATCAGCCGCACCAGATCCAACAGCGTGCATGGAGCGGATAGTCATGGCAGTAGCAGTAGGCGTAGGGAAGACGAGGTTAAGCTCCCTCGCGACGTTGATGACGAAGAATCGTCGGAGGGGAACAGCAGCGAAGAGACCGAAGAAGGCGCAGACAAAGGTGATGGTGAGGATGCGGCCAAAGTCATTCTTGGGGTCGTCGGAGAGCAGGTCGAGACGGTACATGGCGGGGAGACCGGCGACGAAGACGCCGGACATGCCGCCGGCGCCGGTGGCAGCGGCTTGGATGATGGAGTTCTCTTGGGGGCCGAACCTGCCGCCGAGGACGGGGACGTGAGGGAGGGACTTTGTGAGCATGAGGATGAAGCCGTAACCGAAGATGGCGCCGAACATGGTAGCGGGGAAGGTGAAGCCAGTCTTGAGGCCTGGGGACCGTCAGTATCATGAAGCAAATGGTAGCATTGTGAGATTGGCGTGAGGGTCAGCGTACCGAGATAGACGTTGGAGGCGTTGACGAGCGAACCGAGAATGATACCGACGATGACAGCGCGAGCAGTCAGAGGGTTAGGCTCGTGCTCAACACCCTTTGCGGGAGGGAAGCTAGAGAACAGGTCGACGATACGATCATCTTGGCTGTCGGCCTCAGACTTGAGGTCCGTGTCGAAATGAGGCTCCTTCTCGTCGTAGCGAGGCTGGAGGGTATCCTCGGGCAAACGCTCGGGGACGACTGCTTCGGCGACCATGATGGGCGGTCTTTTGAAGAGTCAGAAAAGAACCTGAACTGGCTGTGGCTGGTACGAGAAAACCGAAGAATTGGGGAGCAGCGATCTATTTATCTGTCCTGCAACGTCGTACAACAGCGGGCAGGTGTATCTATCTCAGTGGCGGGCGGCACTTTTGAAACATGCGCCCGATTGAGCAAGTCGCCGCCCATCTTTTTTGCAAGCAAGTCGGGTCAAATCAATTCCGCACATCGGGGGACTTCTTGCAAAGTCGCCCAGAAGAGGAAGCGAGACAAACGATCTTTTGACGATTGCCAAATAGAGAGCACAGATTTGAGAGCGGACACCTCATCGTGGTGAGGGAACCAATGAGAGGGGCGCGGTTGTACTTGGGAGCTGTCAAAATGGGAGCAGTATCTTATCGTGGTGTGGTGCTTGAGCTTTTGTGCATGAGGAGAGTGAGAGGGGAGGGGAGGGCACGGGACGGGAGGGCTACACTACATACACCTCCAGATAGAGAGCGGGTGGCACCGAGGGAGCACGGGCGATACGCGCCACATGTTGATGAGTGTGTGTGAGTGTGTGTG